>JAGDQP010007328.1:27009-67893 GCA_022664845.1 Lepisma saccharinum | reverse complement strand
GTGTTTAGCCGTTTCTGTGGGCGATCTGACCGTTTCTGTGGGCGTTCTGACCATTTTCAGAAGTTGGCAATCTGACATAGACCCTCTACGACCCCTCTATCCTAACCAGATTATCCTGGGGGATGCACCAACATGGTGCCGATATGCCCCCATACGGGAGGTTTGCCCCATTTATTGTAACCTAGTCGTGAGGTTATACCTTCATACCAAATTTCATTTCAATAACTCGAGCGGTGTAGAAAATATTTTTTGAGAGACCATTTTGAATCCAAGATGGCAAATTTTCGCAATGTTGTAATATTTTGTTAAATTACTGTTAATATTATACTTTTATCAGATACTACTACTACTAATGCTACTACTATAATAACTACTACTAATACTATAATTATAGTACTCCAAATACTACTGCAATGCTCTCATTATGTTTTTTAATTACAACAATCCGAATTTAAATTAACAAAATATAAACTAATTTATTTATTTCTAATTGTTGGTTTAACTTAAACATGGAAATAATGTATTTATTGCATGGTTATAACAACGAATTTTTATTAATTAATTCCCGACACAGTCACTTCCGGTTAATAAAATATGCCTAAAGCTCAAGTTGGACCATTACATGTTCATATGCGAAAAAACATTGCAATCGATCAAGCCGTTCTGGCGTGATGCTGGAACAAACATCGCGACGTTCATTTTTATATAGAGAGATATCTCATTCAATTGGATTTTATTTAACGCATATAGGCAACTTGAATTCAGGCCAAATGTACGCTTTTTGAACACGGTGTTTGTTCACCACAAAGTCCACTTGGTAGGAGCCGAGATTTAACCGGGGACCCCACGCACCAGAGATGAGCGCTCTACCACTGAGCGACGGTGCCCCCAAAATAGCTCTCATATTTTATGGAATATTGTCACAGGTGTTCCCAAACTGATAGTCCAGTTTTGAGGGCCGAAAACACTCATCGAAATTATTTTTAAAATATCTTTGTAAACTTAAATCCCAGAAAATTTCGTTTGGGAGATGTAGCCTGGAAAGAAGAGGCTATTGCAATTGCTTAGGAAGAAAGACTTCAGTCTTACCAGGCAAATGCCGGAATGGTACTAACTAACTATACCCTGGCTGAATACTTTTCTCTTAGAAATATACAGACGTCATTTTAGAAGAAAAGCTGATACACAGAAACATTTTAAATTTTATGTTTTTCGAACTTACGGTGTATATCGTATATTACTCTGAAACCACATCATCGTGTATAGAAGAAAGTAACGTAGAAGTTTCATATGTGTCAACCTTCCTTTGTAAAATGTACCATAAATTAGTAACGTCATATCTTGCTTCCTTTTCAAAACTATTATAAGTTGTAATTGCCTATTTTTCTAACGAAACGTAAGGTACTCCACATAATTTATGAACTTTATTTTAGATTCGACTGGTTATGGTATTTGTACAAGAAAATTGACTTACAAGGGAGGGTCACAATATATTGTCGCTGAAATTTGAATCAAAAATTTAGTGCATCCTATAGAGCAGGGTAGATATGGAGAATACCAAAATTTAAGGGGCGATGGACAAGGAGGGGTGGAGCTAGGGGGCGAAACGTCGAAATTCAGAGAAGTTAATTAGAGGATATATCCACGCTGATTCAGCATAAAAGACGTTACTTTCGAGAGGTGATTCCTGACATCGAAAGAAGTTTAAAAAAACTCCTATGAACATGGGTAAAATTCCGTTTCGTTTTGGAGATACAGCGTTTACAACTTTGAGACCAAGTTAATATAATTCTCAATAAGTCATAAATGATTCATTGAACGAAACTTGCGTGCCAAATATCCAATAACACGAAGTAGTGCTATTGATAAATTTAAACGTTATACCTGGTTAGCAACACTGACAAACCGGTGACATCGTGTTTTCACTCCTGATGTCCACCATGTTGCTAGAAACAAATTTCTGTAAACGGAATTTTCATTCAAAGAGTCATTTCTGACTTGATGAGAATTATTCATTCCTTTCCATTGCAAAGCGTCGACTCTGGACTCAAAGTCGAAAACGCTGTATTTCCAAACCGAAGCGGAATTTTACCCATGTCAATAGGAACTTTTTTACTTCTTTTGATGTCCAAAATCACCTCCCGAAGAGCGCTCCCTAGTTCCGCTTGGCCTTGTCCATCGCACCTTTTATTTTGGCTTTCTTCATATCTGACCATGCTCTATCAGATGCACTATATTTGATTCGAATTTCAGCGACAACATATCGTGGCCCTTCCTTGTTAGAAGTGCTTCAGTGTCACAAGTTATTTAAGTAAAAAATCAACCCTGCGGTGAACAATGAACCGCAAGATACGAGGTGTGACACACACACACACAAAAAAAGGACTGAAGTAATAACTCAGAGCACTTACATTATTGGTTCCTGTTGGTGGTGTCACATTCAAAGTAGTCCCCCTCTTCTTCAACACACTTCTTAATTCGCCGCTGCCATTGTTTCTAACGTCCCTGGAAGTCATCTTCTGTAAGGGTCTTCAGTACGTTTTCCGTTTTTTTCTAATCCCATTAACGGAGGTAAAACTGTGTTCCTTACAGTTGAGATTTGATTTTCAGGAACAAAAAAAAATCACAAGTTGGCAAATCAGGCGAGTACGGCGGTTGTTCTAATACTGCAATGTTTCTTTCGAGACAAAAATTGCTGTACGGATAGTGCCTTGTGATCGGTGCATTGTCCTGATGCATGATCCAACCACTTTCCCACAACTGAGACCGCTTTATTTCGAACGTTTTCACGAAGCTTCCCCAACACCTGAAGGTAGTAAAGTTGATTTACAGTTTGTACGTCAGGTACCCAATCAATCATCACTATCCCAAGAATATCAAAGAACATTAGTAGCATTGCCTTAAATTTGGACTTTCACATTCGAGCCTTTTGTGCCGGGGAGAGCCCGGACCCTTCCACTGCATGGATTGTCGCTTTGTTTCGGGGTCATAGGTAAATATCTACGTTTCATCGATAGTTACAACCAAATCCAACAAATATGGGTCGTCCTCAATCCTTTCCAAGATGTCCATACACAATTCTTTTCGGCACTGTTTCTGATCATGTGACAACACTTTGTTGTCACATGGCGGTCATTTTCCGCCAACGCACTGACACGCGTGTTCACTCATTGTCGCTTATCTCGCGAATGGCTGGGCCGGGTGAGTCCAATTCACGGTACTAGGTAGGAGAGGTATGGTAGTTTATCCCTTCAAAAACAATATGACTCATGTTAATTATTTTTAGTAATACAGCTATAATCCGGTTTCTTTTGTGTCACACCTCGTATTTACGAAAAATCTAATTTCCTGAAGATTATACTGTCCTCCCTCTTCCTCTTCATTCTTTAGTTGAGCTACTTCTCTCGGTTGCCATCACAAAACAAATAATGTAGCTTCTCACTCTTCCTAACTACATTGTCGAGGTCAGTGATACCAACCCGGCTACTTTGTGGCTAAAGTTTGCCAATTTGGAATCTCATTTAGCTACCAAAAATTACAAAAATTTTATTGATGAGATTGGGTTTTAGCCACTTTCTACATCCGATATACCCATAAAAAAGACAACGTTTAACATTGGAAATATAGCAATTTAGCCACTTTTTGAATTTAGAATAGCCACTTTTGGTAGATTACTGTTGGCAACACTGGGCGAGGTTAGCCGAAGCTGCTTCCGAAAATACCCGAACCTCTGTGTACATACCTCTGTTAGTGATAAGTGTCTCAACCGGCTTGTAAGGCGTGCACAACGAAGATCTGCGGCTCTGCGGAAGTGAATAGTGCGACAAGGCGTGTGCTCCATACATACACTACACGATCATACACTTATATACTTACACTACTTTATACATACACACACATTCAATATTTCTTACATTCATACATTTTATCCATTATACACACGTTTCCTCTCTTCCCTCTCTCTTACTCTTCCTTCCCAATTTATTGTCCCATATCCGTCTCAACTCTACCGGATTAGACCTTTCAACACTTACTACCCGATTTTGACATTTTAATCATTTTTTTTCTTTTGCCACTCTTGCTTATTCCGGGTCACACACTAAATCTGGTTGCGTAAATGCTATATTTAGCACTCTTACTTAGCACTTTAGGTATTCACATTACTACTAATTAACATATTACTTGTATTGACTGGAAGCAAAGGCCCATTTGGCCGGTTCCATAGCACAGAATAAGTGTCTCAAATAAGCCCGTGCGTGCCGCGAGATATCCGTCTTGAAGTTGAAGTGTCTCAATCTGGTGGAAGCTTGCATGGGCAGGAAGGTAACAAAATAGTTTATTATATTGCTTACATCTGTTCATCTCACTGGCATTACTATAGTAGTGACACACCAATTTTAAAATCACTAAAACCAAACCAAATTCCTTATTTTCCTTTTTCGTAAATTATCTTAAATTACTGAACATATGCACGTGGAGGTTAGGTAAAGTTAGGTGCGGTCATGTATCTTTACAAAATATATTTTGACATATATTCACACTTACCTTCAGCACACAGGCGTGTTTACTCTCCCAATTTCCATTAGAAAGTCGTGTACAATTGTTTCGGGGCCTTTTCCTTTCCTTACATAAATACTCTGCTAAATAACCTTCAAATTGCACTTTCCCTCGTCATTTCCATACAATTCAATAACAAAAACGCAAGAAATGTCATAATCATCACAAAGACACGCCATTTCAACACTGCCCTACCGCCTTCCACTTGACAACAACTGTAATTCTACGCAAAATAGTTCCGCCACAACATGCAGTGCGTCCTAAAACATCTTCAAAACACACTAAAACTATATCATTATTCATTTCAAATGTTAAAACATCTATTTACTTCCCTAATACTCTCAAACATCACACAATTATCTCAATTCCTCCTGTAAATTTCTAAAAATTGGTGTGTCACTACTATAGTTAACCCATCTCACTTCATGATTTCTCCTTTTTACAATAAATTAACAGCGATAGTAAGGAGATGTACTCACTTATTTTGACATGTTCGAACTCATGCAAGTATGTCGAAGTACCTTTATTCATTATATACAAAGGTATAAACTGCGTGTGCTTTATTTATTAAATAATTTTAAACTACAATCAATCAAGGAACAGGCTCTACCATGTAGTTTACAAGTGTGGTTTGTGTGTTTAATTCCATATGGAGCGCATCTCATCAAATATTCGAAATAAATAAAATTTTGTCATTAGGCCATTGCAGCTATAGAGAATGTTGGGAAGGTTCTAGAACGTAGATCCCCCTACATTTTTACACTTTGAAAACCATAAGTTATTTCTGTTAATATTAGGTTAGTTCATGCTAATATATATCATAAATAAATTAGAAAAGACATTTTGCTAATGCTAGTATATTGAATTCACTCAGGAGAACCTGTGTTCCAGAACTTAGCCAACAATGTCAAAATTCACACGAATCAGATATTACAAAGAAATAACCGGCACAGTAAAGTATACATTATATTTACTCGCCCTGCAAAAGAACAAACGTTAGTGGCAGAAAAAAAACTAATTTTTTTTTTTAGAAATTCCTTCCAAGTGTCAGTACTACTAAATTACCGTACAAGTGTGTAAAGTATAGACTGCTTATAAAGACTGTAATAGCTAGGAAGGTTGACTTAACGAAGTTTCGAAACGCTTCATAAAAGGTTGCGAAATCATATTGCAGTTCTTTTGTGCAAGGAATATTTCATGACAATAAAATTTCATCTTATCCACAATTTTTTTCAGAACGTACAAGGGTGCATCTTTTGATGACTTTGAATGTTTTGTCAAATATAGCTACTTTCCTTATTTCGGATGCGTAAAATAAGGCTATGTTTGTGTAAGGACGCGCATATCCTTGCATAGTCCCGTGTACATTTTGTCCTAGCACTCACATCGATTCAGGTAAACTTGACTTACATCTTCAGCCAACTACTGAACCATAAGTTCGTTTTATGCCACTCATTACGTTGTCAATAATAATCGCAGACACTTCCATAAACACATAATGACGGTTAGCAAACCAAAAAGTGTTAAGAAAATCAATGTATCACAATTTCGATAAGTACACACACGATTTCGTACCCTAAAACAAACTTCTCGAGAAATTCCAACGGTATGGAATACGAGGGCTAGCTTATAATTGGTTTAAATCATATCCGGAAAAGAGATTCCAAATACTTGAGGTAACTCATACGTACAATAGAAACAGTATACATTACACTTCTAACCAAAAACCAATAAGATGTGGAGTGCCTCAAGGTTCAGTTCTCGGACCAGTCCTTTTTATATTGTACATAAATGACTTACCACAATATTTAACTGCAGCACATTCCACACTGTTCGCAGACCATACTAGCATTATCATTACAGGTAACAATGACAGTGAAATTACCAACAACATAAATACATCAGTTGATAAATTAACACACTGGTTTGCAGAAAACAGTTTATCACTAAACTTAGACAAAAAAAACGATAAAGCTTCATAATATTAAAAATAAGTCACCAACTGTGCCGGTAATTCACATAAATAGCAAAGAAATTTTGTATGTACCCTCAGTAAAATTTTTGGGAATTTTTATTAATTAAAATCTAAAATGGGATAAGTACATGAACTAGGTAACAAGCTAAGCAAAGTCTGTTATGCTATAAAAATCATAAGAAACATATCAAATCTAAGCATACCAAAAATATTATATCGCACATTATTTCAGTCACTACTTCAGTATGGAATTATTTTTGGGGTGAATTCTGGAAACAGAACAAATATTTTTTCCTTGCAAAAGAGAGTCATCCGAATAATAACAGGCATGAAAATTAATGAATCGTGTAGACCAATCTTTAGGGAACAGAGTATTTTACCACTTCCATCTTTATATATTTACCATGTTTTAATATTTGTGAAAAACAACTTTAAAAAATACTATAAATTTATTAAAGAAACACATTCGTACGACACCCGTAATGTTCTTAACATAGAGATACCATCGCATAACAGCACTCTTCTAGAAGTTGGTCCAAAATATATGGGAACCCTTCTGTATAATAAACTTCCACAAAATCTAAAAGATATAAATTTGGAACCAAAATTTAAAAAAAAATCTTACAAAAAATCCTTCTATTCAACAGAAGAATACAATCCGAGAACGTGACAATATACTCAAAAGTTCAGAAAAGAGATTTGCAATAAATTATGATTATATGAATTGCAGATGAATTCTAGTGGTGGCAAGTATATATTCGATTATATCAACAAATAAATATGCCTGCTCATATTTATTTACAAAATAATTCGGACCATGGGTTAGGTTAGAAAAATCAGATTAGTTTTTTTTTATTATACGCCATGCGAACCGCGTACAGGACGTCATCATCCCACGCCGCCATTATGGACGAAGTCAAATAATTCCATCGTAATATCGCATTTTTCTTTCATGTCACACTTTCGCTCCTAATACCTTAAATTGTAGTATACACATTTTTTCTCAACTTCAAAATATTCTTTTTCTCTTCTAAAATTACATTTTTTGCAGGCCATAAAGTAGAGTGAATCACACCGATTTCTTATTTTCCGTTAATTGTTGCGTTCTACGCATCCTAAATATAGGAAATTCAGAGAATTATCTTTCTGTTTAATGTGAAGGGGTTGTTATGGGTACGTCTCTTTATCTTTCCCGATTTGGCTACTCTTTGTAGACATGTAAACGAAGGACAACCAGACACAATTTGTATTGTTTGCTGCAAACTAAACAGTAAAACTCGAGTACTGATCAGTGCGGTAAATGTCTCCAACATACTTTTATTTGCCAGAAGACTTATTACCGTACGTAATTTTCCAGTGCGTTACTTGTTTCTGTACAAATCATCTGTGAGTAAATTGAGACGAGTATTGTGTTCTCTGGCTGTGTTTTTACATGTCTATACATCACTTAACACCACAAAAAAAAACATGTAAAGAAGAATTAGAAATTTAATCTTGGAAGTACTATGGTAAGTCTCTTGAATTTATTATTGGAAGTTGTATATTTTAGACTTTTAGGTGGTTCTTGGTTCCTTGTATAGTTTTCTCTTCCCATTCTACCATCGTGAGTTTCAATCAAAAGTAAAATTAGTGCTGTTATAATTTTCGCTTCAAAGTTTGGGAGAGAAATAGACATTTTGGGCAAGACAAGTTCATTTGAAATAAGAAAAGGCTTTTAACCATTTCAAAATGCAATGTGGATGGTCATTACTAAGGTGACTAACCGTCCCGCTTTGGGCGTGACAGTCCCACTTAACAACTATGCCCCGCTGTCCCCCGAAATATTTTGGGACTCGGAAAATGTCACCTTTTTTTAATTTGTGCGTACTTGTTATACTTCACAACTCGTAACACTACCTGAAATTAGTTGACCGTCAAGCTGTGTATCTGCGCAGTTGTGCTATAGGATAGATCAGAGTGTTCAGTGGCTTTAAACATAGCTTCGAATACGGTACTTGCAGTGCTATTAACCGTAACAATGCCTAAAAGAAAGTACGTTTTATCTCAAATCTTAATAAAAATATCCTTCCATCCGAAAAAAAATCTAATAGTACTGTTCGGTGTAACAGGCGCAGTGCTGGCAAGGCTATACGCTTAACTTTATTGTGAAAAGACACAGCAAGCGTTACAGTTTCAATGTTCTAACAACATCTTCCTCAGACGAAACACTGATCAACACTAACAGTTCATAATAAGCTCCAGAAGGTCGTGAGATACTTTCTCTGTCATCCGCCAATAACGTCCTAGAATTCGTTTATTTTTCAAAACAACAAATTTTAACCAATCACAGACCTTCGCTCACAGGTGGAATCATTTATGGATATTTTTAATTACACAGCTATCTTTGAAAAGCATTCATATTTTTAAAAATAAACATTTCAGTATTCTTAATTTTGTATTTAAGGAATATAATTTCAAAACCTCGAACAGTAGGAGTGGGGCGGCATTTTGCAGTCAGAGACTTCAAGCCTGCGCGAAGCAAATGTGCATATTCCGAAGTTGTGTAATGGATGCGCAAGGGATTACCCAAAGACAGTATTCCCAGATATTCGCTCATGTAAATGTGAGTAAAAATTAGCAAAAATGAAACCACTTGCCAGCAGGTAACAATAAGTCGTTTGTGGGGAATCGATATCTCCGACAGATCTCAGGACATCGTGACGTTTGGAAGAATGTGTGTGGCTGCATACCCCTCAGGAATAAGAATGACACATTCAAAGTGCATGTGGTTTATGTAGTACAATCAAGACGAAACGGCATTGTTCAGGATGAAACAAGATCTCGGTATAAACAACGGGATGTAAATCCTGATTTCGTAAAAAGGTTCTCATTACCAGCTGTCATAAAACTCTAAATGTCGGCGTTAAAGCCTTTCGAAAGTATCAAATTCCAATTGAGACTGGTTTATGTAGGATATTTGCAGAGTCAGATCGGCTTATTCCAGAAATGTATATGGAAGTAGTGTGGAAATAGTGGTCAGGGATTTCTCTAGCCAAGTTGTAGCGTGATGCTTCATGGACATAAAAATAATGAAACACTTTTCTTGTATACGTCTATGCTATTGTGGAATTGTTGCATCTTCGAATCGTATTTTTACATTATATTTCTTTGAAAATCATTTAGTTAAAGAATATGAAAAGATGTATCCATACAAACGAAATTAGCAATTAGTTCAAGTAATGCTATGCGATAACTTATGTATTTCGTTCAGCGTTAGAACTATACTTTACGAGCAGCACACTACATGGTAAACACTTACCGCAGCCGGAAGTCATGGTTGTATTACTTTTATGCAAAATGGACAAGAGGAATATCTTAACCATAATATTTAAGCAACTACAGATGAAAGGAGCATCAGCAGAAGGTCGATTTGATAGTTGTATTACCGTTCAATCATCACCAGGTCCAGACAAATAGTTGATGGAACGGATAGATACCACAGTACTGAGAGCACTTAGAGGAAAAGTCACTGAATTTGACGTTCGATGTTTAACCCTGTAGTGGCTAATTAACTGCATTTCGGTCAGCACAGCTTGCAGAATAAGTATCTGTAGGCGTTCAAAATCGCTTTCAGCACAGATCTCCGTTGCCCTGGCGTAAGTGCTACCAGAGTTAGTCGTATCCTCAACAGTGGCGAACCAAGATCCTGGAGTGGGGACCCTAATTTCTCACCGGGGTGTAGGTTATGAGATCAGAATTAGGATATTCTTTGCCAGGACCGTCTGTGTTATCCGCAGTTACCCACACATGCACCACTTGAGTTAACGGAAGTTGGGAGGAGTTTGTAGAGAGGACATCATTGATGTTTCCAGTAGATGTACGTGTTCCGAAACAACCGAATTCGTATCATCATTGAAGCAGCCGACACATATGAACAGAATCTTCTTGTTTTAGATGCTACTACGAAAGAAACTGTAGATGCAATCATACGCAGTGCTGTCAAGAATCACTTCCTGAAGAATCAAAATAATGGATGGGACTGATTAGAGCATCATTGCCATTTGTGTATCCTCTTGACATTTAAGCATTAACGAAGACAAGAAGATTATAAGCTAGAAGGAACGAGATATCGTTAAGTATACACTTTCATAGCGACGGATGTTTATCATGCGAAATTAACAATTAATCTAGATGCTGTTCGCATATATATAGTCAACTGATAAGTTTCACACGAAGATTATAATTTGAAGTGCGACGCTCGAAGTTCGAGTGCTCAGAAACAGTTCATGTTACAGTGATTCGTTACCAGCATGGAATTTACCGTAGCAAATGACATTGCACTAATATCTTTATAATATATGTGTTCCAGTCATAAAAGTGGATACTGTTATTCAGAAGAGAAAAGACAATAACCTTTAATCTTCAGTTCGTACAGAAGAGAAGCGTTAATTGTCATTAATATATGAAGTCTGTTAAACATAATCTTTGAACACATTTGAATACTTCAGTCAAAGCGTTTCATTAAGAAGCATCAATGTCGTTATAAGATACTATTGTATTATTCAAAAGAAAAAAGATACTGCTTATTGGTGGGTATTAATTCTACTTACCTTAACGCTATGTTTAATTTACAAACATTTGCCTTCTTTCTGTCACAACAGTCTGCTGTCCTCGATAGAAGCAGTGTCTTCAAGTGTAAGTTAAACTCTATTAACTTCAGACAGATAGACGATCCCTATAACGCCGTAAATTGTGTGATTCCTAAAAAATTGCCGTACTGAACGAAGGGCAAAAACAGCGTGCGTAAGACAGCTTCCAAGAAACCAGGTAACTGGTAACCTTCGTAATGTTGACATGGAGAAGGATTAAAATAATAACCTGGACACAAAAGATGAGTAATGAAGTAGTGTTGAAGGTGGGCGAGAGGCGAATAATATTGGAAACAATAACGAAGAACCAACGAAACAGGCTAGAACGTTCTGCGCAGTTCTTGTGCGTATTCTCGAGGATGAGAGTGAAAGTCAAGTTAAGGGAAGAAGAGGATAAATCGAACTCTTGGACAGCACCACGAAAACGCTTCGTACGTTAAAACATAATGGAAAGCGCAAGAGCAAGAAAATGGTGAGGGTGTACTTTCAAGACCCGCCGCATTCGGCAGAACATTAATATTGATAATGACTACTTTCAATTTCAAACTTATGTAACAGACTACAAGATCCTTACATTGCATTGCTCCCTCATAATGTGGTGATTTATTGTGTTCAAATCACTACTGTGCTTGTACCAGTGCCAATTCAACCGCGAGTGTTTATCTACGCTGTAACTTATACTGAGGGTCATAAACGTATTGTTGTATGCACATCTCACTGTGACGTCAATTAACGTACAGCTCTAGTAAATATTTTTGTGCACAGGCAACGGGATGCTGAGAATGGCAGACACTATGCATCTTTCATATGGACACAGTATTTCCTGTTAACCAATGCACATACCGGTTCTTTTCAACATAGGCATAACCTTCTTTCATATTGTCGTTATTCCACCATACTTATTGTAGGTAAGATCATGTTCTCCCTCATCATTTTTTATTTGTACGAAATATCGACTTCCTGCTAATCAGTCTTCTTATATGTACTGGTTCTGTCCTTCGTTCGCTTCGGCATTTTTCGGGAATTCCACACTTCACCAGAGCAATCCTTTCCACACTTCTGCCATGTGTAATTTTGGAACGAACCGACCTGACCTCTTCCCAAATGTCCTAAACAAAACGGTTTCAATTGGAATTTGCTACGTTCGACATTTGGAGTTTTAGGACACATGATAATGAGAATTTTTTTTCAATGTCAGGATTCACATTCCATAGTTTGTCCCGAGATCTTGTTGCACCCTGAAAAATGCTATTTTCACTCGTTCGTACTACATAAACCAGATTCTGGTTCAGTCTGTCATTCTTATCCTTATGGGGTATGCAACCATTCACATTCTCCCAAACGTCACGATATCCTGACATCTGTTTGAGATATCGATTTCCCACAAACTACTTACTGATACCTGCTGGCTGGCAATGGTTTTGTTTATGGTCAATTTCACCCAACTTGAACGAATATCTGGGAATCCTCTATTTCCTTTGGGAAATCCCTTGCGCGACCATTACACAACTTCGGAATATACATTTTTGTTTCGCGCGGGTTTGAATGTCTGACGAAAACATGCTTTCTCAGATGTACTGTTGGTGTATTTGAAACTATGAAGCGCGAAAGTTTATTTTCCCACGCTCTCGACATCCTGTATTTCCGAAACGTGGCGGAATTTCCACCTCGTTCACTAAGATTTTTTTCTTGTTTCAATAGCAGGACTCACATCCCGAAATTTTTGTGTTTTCTCATTACATCCAGCATATTGAGATATATTACATTTACATTATCTAACCAATAGAGATATCAACTACACATTAAAGTAGGAGAAGAATGTATATCACACTGACTGCTTTACATTGAGCAATTTGGCACAATAAATTGTAATGTTCCATACAGATATGTTTCTTGCATGCTGTACATGTACATTTTGTCTTTCTTGCACGTTCTCGATGACATATGTAACACCTGGCTTTATGAGTTCCTTCATTACACAAAACTCAGCTGGCATATACATCCTCTCATCGTGTGCACAAGCTGTTGGAGCTTACGTGGAAAATGTATCACTTCTCTTGGAGCAAGATGTTAATTAATTAAACTTTATCCAAAAATCTTGGTAACTGCATGATTAGAATACGTTACTATATGACTATTAATTCATGCAATATTTAACATTGCAAAAAAATTCCATTGGCCACTCAATTGTATTGCGTGATACCAAGTATGTGCTACAAAGTTCATCCAAGGTATCTACTTCAGCTTTTGTGTCATTATAATCCATAATTATGTCTGGTTCTCTCACATTCATATAATCTTTGGTCATGATGGATATAGGTAAGAAGTATTACCATTTCTGTTTTTTTAGGAACATAGGAGCACATTGTTAGGCTAGAAGTGTGCAGACGTTTGTGTCGTTAAACCAACTTCACGATTCTTATTTGTTTTGAATTGCAACTTTATATTAGGTTTACTATGTTTCATTGTTCCCAACAAAGTAAGCTCTCTCTACAGTAACTTCTCTGCTCAGTCGAGCTGAACAAACAGTTACGTTTCAGTTGATTCATTCAATCATATCTATCTAACGCAGTGCTGAATGCAATGAAATGCGCATATTGCTTTGAACTATAAATTATTTTCCAAGATATACAAACGCATTACACAGGTAAGAGTTTCTTGGACCTGCTAAACATAATACTTTGAAACTATACTTATTTTGTTTCTCGGTATGTACAATTCATTGATTTTAAGAAGGTTTATGATTCTATCAAAAGTTAAATAGTATCCTGGTAGAATTTGGAATTCCGAAGAAACATGTTCAACTTGTGAGGGTGTCTCAGCAAGCCCATAAGCGGAGTACAGGTAGGTAATATGTGAGATAGTTTCAAGATTTCCAACGGATTGAAACAACTTTGCTTTGGAATAGACGATTTTAAAAATAAAAGAGAACAAAAAGGAACCCACGTGTACGCGAATGATGTAGATTTAATAGGAAAAAGATATACAGACACAACAAAGCAACACAGATGTCTTAGTAGAAACGTGCGATGAGGTAGGCCTACAGGTAAAGATAGAGAAAACAAACTACATAAGCCGAAACACACGGATAACGGAAATGGGTACATAATTAAAAATGAGAACATAGAGAAAGTAAACCAATTTAAATATGTGACAAGCAAAAACGAGGTAACGGAAGAAATTAAATGATTAGTATCGGACAACGCATGTTTCTATTCAGTTCAGAAACTCCTAACCTCGCGATTAATATCAAGGAAGTTGAAATTGAAAATATACAGAACGGTTATTCTGCCGGTAATACTTTGTGGTTCAGAAAGTTGGAGTACGACCCTAGCAGATGAACATAAATTACGAGTGTTTCAAAATAAGGTCTTGAGAAAGATATACAGGACGAAATGACTTGAGAACGGAAGATACTGCATATTGTAGAACTTCACGGACTGTACGACTCACCGGAAGTTGTAAGAATAATGAAATCGCGATGACTAAGATGGGCAGGCCATGTAGTTCGGATGGGAGAAAAACGAAGACTATATTCCATCTTAGTTGGAAACCCAGATGGAAAGAGACCATTGAGAAGACCGAAACGACGTTGGGAGGATAATATTAGAAGGGATCTTCGAGAAGTAGATGTTTGTGATGAAAACTGGCTTGATCATGCCCAGGATATAATCCTATGGTAATCGTTTGTTACTGCGGCGATGAACTTGCGAGTTCCGTAAGTCATAGAATAAGTAAGGTATGTACAATGTAATACTACATTTGACAGGGAAGGAATCAACATTTTGTCAGCGGTTACATAATTTTCAATCGCAAAATTATTGTTACATTTTCGTATGATATAATTATTAAGAATGAGGCCATAGAGAAAGTAACTAGATATAAATAATTGGGAGTTTATGTAACAAGCAAGAACAAGGTTAGGGAAAGAATAAAAAGTTGCTTTACGTCCATCAGCGGATGTTTCTATTCAACTCCTAGCCTCGCGGTTAATGTAAAGAATTTGCAACTGAAAATATACAGAACTGTTATTTTGCTGCCAAACGTTGAAGTACAACCCTGGCAAATAAACATAAATTGCATGTGTTTAAAAATTAATATGGTTTTGAGGAAAAGGTACGAGACGAGACGATAGCAGAAGGGAGGAGACTGTCCATTGAAGAGGCCCGGAAGCTGTATGATTCGCCCGATATTGGAAGAATAATGAAATCACGAGAACTAAAATGGACAGGCCATGTAGCTCGTATGCTAGAAAAACGAATATATTCCATCGTGATTGGTTAGCTGGAGGAGAGACACTGTTGGAAAGTTTGGGACATCATTGGAATGACAACATTTGAACCGATCGTCTAGAGGTTGAAGTTGAAGACTGGCTTGATGTTGCCGAGAATAGAATCCAATGGCGAACGTTCGTTACTGCGGCGATGAACTTGCGAGTTCTATAAGCCATAGAGAATAATATGAAATAATTTGTATTAAATAATTTCATGTTTGGCAAACACGTGCAAGTTTATTACATTTTACGATCTTCCCGTGGTAAAGGCGTAACAAAATCTTAAGGCACAAGAACAAATGAAAACATTGTGACATTCAATTTGTATTTATCATAAGAGCAGAAGAGCGTCTTTGTGATTGAAAAGCAATAAATAGAATGTAATCATAATTACGGTGTTCTTACATAATAATCATTGATAAGCATAATTAATTGTTCTGTTCTTAATTTGTTTCAGGAAGGGAAGGCTAATTTATATTATATTTTGTTCAAACAACAATTTTAAGTCTAAACATTTTATTTGGGTGAGCTGAGGAACGATAAATTGGAAATCTACCTAATATATTTGTTTAAATCGGAAAGTACGCACCTTTTTGTGGTCTGGATGTATTGACGTAAGTACCAGCCATGGATCTTAATAATAAATACGGAGAGAACTACGAAACCTGTGAACAATCCATAGAAGTAAAAGAAGAAGAGATTGAAATCGCCAATTTTTCTCCTGAGGTAAGACTGTTATTGATACTTATTATTTCTTATTATTTTGCCAATCGAAGGGGTTCTCTTCTATGATTTATTTAATCGTTTTGCTAATTGAACGGTTTATTCTCTTATATTACATATTCCCAGATAGCACAGTAAACGTACAGTAAGTTCGGCATTTCAAAGCTGCAAACTTGCTATAATCTTTGAGCATACTTGCTAATTGACGCATGGCAAATTTGCTACAAACAAACCTTTCAGGTCAATCTTGCTACAAACTTTGTTACTAAAAACGTTGGTAGACCAACATCGAGCCTGTAGCGAGAGAATATTTCAGTCTGCAGTGCGATTCGAGGTCACGACCTTCAGTTTTATTTGTTGTCCGCCACTCTACCAATTGTTCCTCGTGTTGTTCTGCGAATTATATTTTACTAGTGATTTTGTTACTAAAACAATTTCTGGAGTAAAGGAAACTATGTACACTTTAATTTCAAACTGGAAAAGCTTATTAATCCTGTGTTAGAGTAGAGCTATAAAGAAGGCTGATTCGTGATTTTCAGAAGCGATTTACCTCTAAATTATCATAATTATGCATGCTTTACTGTTCGGATCGACGACATGTCTCAAACAAAGTGGCTGCCAATTTCCCAGTTAGTACGCTATTTTAAACCAAGTTTCGACTAGCTTTGATTTTTCCTTACAGCGATAAACTAACATTGATTTTTCTTTTTGCATTACTAACGGAAACACCGGGTTTCTATATAAAAAAATAACCACTTTTTTTTGTAGTTATAAATATTTCATCCGTTTTCCTTCCGTTTGTATTTTTCAACATTTTACACAAATTGTACACATTTCCCAAAAATAAGTTAAACAATTCGGGTTGTCATCAAGTCGAGCAGTAAAGTACACATCATTATGATTTTCCTGAAGAAGCTTGCTTGCGAAAAATTAACGAAGCAGGCTTCATAGCTCTAGAACAGGATCAAATGAGCTTCCATAGTTTCGAATTTCAGCAAATATCAGTGCATTTACTTCAGAAATTGTCTTCGTAACATAAAAGGACTAGTAAAAGAGAATATACTTAGGAGTGCCGCGATAAAGCAGTTGGTAGAGTGTCTACAAACAAAACTAAAGATCGTAGATTCGAACCCCTATACAGACATTAGAAATCCTTTTCCGCCACAGGCTTGATGTTAAACAAAACAAGTTTGAAGGAAGTTTGGCGTACAAAAGTTTGTAGCAAATTTTGCGTGTGTCAACTAGCTAGTTTTGTACAAGATTGTAGCAAGTTTCCAGCAATACAATGCCAAACTTTGTACAAACTTTCAATACCAAACTTGGTGCAAACTTACTACTAGTTTGGGTGCTATCTGGGTTGAGGCTGTCAGATGACTGGTAAAATGGAATGAACATATAAATGTCATTTCTTCAGTTCTGTAGAAGAGAATATTAATGTTATAGTTTCTGAAAATATTTTATACAGAACGCATTTAATTTTTGTGCCTGGATTAATCGTATATATCCATCAGCTATAATAAATTGCTTCATCTTACAGTCGAACAGTTCTGCATAGCTAAGAGATTTGATAAAAATACTACATATCTGTATATACCATCTGACTGGAATTATACTATTTAAAAGCGTAGTATTATTTAATAATTTAATATTTCATAATAGTTACTCAAAACGCTTCGTGTGCAGCATATTGTACACATATAAACATTGGGCCAGTCAAAAGAGCTCGTACACCCTTTTGTTTGGTCAAAAAGTAGTGAAGTTGGATCAAGGTCATTTTATTGAAAATGAAAAGGACTTGTGTCATATTCAAATAAAACTAAAATTTTCCTAGAAACGGGTTTTCTGAGATCCTCATTTCAGGAATAAAATTTCATGCGACATACTGCCGCCTAGAATATAATATATTACTCGAATATGTAGGTTGTTGCTCGAAAGATCTGATGGTGTTGTTGTCGATCCTTTTTGGTTTTGTTGACACTATTTAGCATACCAATTTCCTTCAAACTGTTCAAAACTGTGTTAATTGTTTGCTATTAATTCTTAAATTCGTCTGTGGATTTTACAACACAGCGTTTCTTCTAATTTATACGTTAACACTTAGGAATATTTGTTTGCCAGCCACAGAAAACGAACATTGGATTCGTAGCAGTTATTAAAGTATAACACGTTGTGTTTCTTTACTTCAAGAATGTTTATTTCGCATCTTCATGCTTTATATCAGTGGTTCCCAAACTATGGGTTGCGTGCGATATTTTGTTGGTCGCAGAAGGACTGGTCATTTCTCTAAATATATATTAATAACTCTGTCTCCTGTAACAATACTGCCATCAGCTGAAAGAGACTCATTAATTGACTGATCATGTGACTTGTCTTCAAATAAACAAACTTAATGCAGTTCTGGATTATTGTACGAGGAGAATACCAAAACTACTATTCAGACGCGTGAAGGGGTTTACTACAACCTATTTGTGTTAATGTGCCTTTCCAAGTTTGGTGGTTTTGAGAAACAAAAACAGAAGGAGACCTTTATGTACAAAGCAATTTGAGACCCAAAATTAACACATTTCAGCCACTCTCTTTGGTGCAAACAGTGGCATTGAATCTTATTAAACTTGTCTACTTGAGACTGTGTACTTTTGATTTTAGACACAAATACCAAGACCTGTGTACTTACGGCAGTGAGAGTTTCAGTAAAATACGTTGAAGCAAATGTACATTGTATTTACTCATGATTCAATATTATATACAAGCTTACTGATTGTATTAAGCCTTTTATTCAATTCTATTTTTCTAAATACAGGGTAAGTCAAAATGATGTACCCGATTTCATAAATTTATTTTGTGAAATATAAATGAACATATCTTAATGTGAGCTACGCGCAAGGAAAGGCAAAAGTTCAAAGTTTAGTTGAGTTTAGTTTATGTCCCGCGTGGTTGCATTGTCTACCGCTACGCGGCGCTGGAAGCAGTTAACGAAAATGGCGCTGACTGGAGAGCAGAAATCGTTCTGTGTGCTGGATTACCATGTAAACAACTCTGTGATGAGTGTTCAACGGCATTTCCGTACCAAGTATGGCAGAGACCCACCTACTGGAAAAACCATTCGTACGTGGTATGAAAAAATTCAGAGATACGGGCTGCATCTGTAAGCGAAAATCGACTGGCCGTCCTTCAGCTGAGGAAGAGACAGTGGAACGTGTTCGCGCCAGTTTTGTGCGGAGTCCACAGAAGTCTACCTACCGGGCAGCGAGGGAACTTGAAATGCCACAGAAAACTGTATGGCGAATTCTGCGGAAACGTTTACAAATGAAATCCTATCGCATGCAACTGCTACAAGCCTTAAGGGACACTGATTATGCTGCTCGAGCGTCTTTCTGTGCTGATTTTCTCACGTTAATGGAAGAGGATGGGTTCGCCGAAAGGTTACGTTACAGTGATGAAGCGGTGTTTCACCTTTCTGGGAATGTGAATAGACACAACGTAAGGATCTGGGGAACTGATAATCCCCACGCAGTTGTGGAACACCAACGCGATTCACCCAAGGTGAATGTGTTTTGTGCCATTTCCCCTGAAAAGATTTATGGGCCCTTTTTCTTCCTTGAACCTACTGTGACAGGACATGTTTTTCTTGATATGCTGCAACAATGGCTCCTTCCACAGCTCGAAGAGGATAGTGCAGATTTCATTGGATGGTGCCCCTCCGCATTACCATGGCAGCGTTCGGGATCATCTCAATGAGGCATTGCCACAGCGCTGGATAGGCCGTGCATCTCAGGAGGATCGAGTTCTCATTCGTTGGCCACCTCGTTCCCCCGATCTGACCCCGTGTGATTTCTTTTTGTGGGGTTTCATAAAGGATCGTGTTTACGTACCACCACTTCCAACAACATTGGGTGACCTTCGCGCCCACATCACAGCAGCCATTGCAGAGATTGACCGTGACACACTACACAAGGTTTGGCAGGAGATAGACTATCAGCTTGATGTGTGTCGTGTTACGCGAGGTGCTCACATAGAGCACTTGTGATGTGACTGAAAAAAACTTTGAGAGTTACCCTTCTTACCACATGCATTACATTCAGATATGTTCATTATATTTCACAAAATAAATTTATGAAATCGGGTACATCATTTTGACTTACCCTGTACATTCATTCATAAATGTATTTTTTCTTAATTACTGAAAGAAAGATTTGTTTTCTGATTATTCCACTTCCACATCAGGATTACCTATCATAGTGTTCAACTATGAATACTTTGAACGAAATTTCACCTGTTTCGACTGAATATATTATACATTAGATGAGTCGCGATTTTTTTTTCAAACTTTAAGGTGGGTCCCGTAACAGTGTAGTTTGGGAACCGTCCCCGTATATTATTATTAATATTACTCTATGGTATTATATATTGGGTTAGGCATTTTCCATCACGCCGTAAAATGTGTGAGCAGTAAAATGTACAAAGCGATTTAGGCACGGTTTATTCCGGCTATTCGGATCGAATCCAGGAAATTCCAGTGGCGGGGAAAAGTTCTATCAGCTGACCTGTAGCATGTTGATAATCTGAACTGGTGTAGTGACAAGATAGTGAGGATTAAGATAGTAAACACGACGGAAGTCGTTGTCACCTACGACGTCATACTGACAGACTCTGACGCTACCCACTGTAAATACAACGACGAAACCGAGATTTCCTAACTCGGCTTCGTGGCCGAATGGCAGCCGATCCGGGTGGTCGTGCGGGCTAGTGCGGTAGTCTAGCGATTCCAGGATCGCGGGTTCGAATCCCGCCTCGGGCATGGATGTGATTTTAACTGTGTTGTTAGTAGTTAGGTGAACAGTATAGGTAAAATTGAAATAGGGTTAACTTAATAAATTGAATAAGGAAATGGCCCGCTTAGGGCGAACAAAGTTTTTTAAAAAAAAAAAAAAAAAAATGGTTAAGACGTTCGCTTATTGAGTGAAAGGTCCCGGGTTCAAACCCGTCTTGAGTCAACACTTTTTTTTCTTTCGAAATATATTTTCATATGCTCGTATTTATTATTAATAATTGCTTTTCTGCGTTTTTCGTACATTGTCTTAAATTAGTGACCATGGGAAAGTGGAGGTTAGGTGCGGTCATGTATCTTTACATTTTCCTCTCTCAAATTCCTAGCGCGAGACGCTCTTCCACTTCCGCCGTATTTAGTATTTTAATCGCCATGTGTGACAAGATTCCAGTGGCTCGATTTAGTAAGACAAGCAGCGTAATTATGTGTATTCATGCTTGGCAGAAATTGTTTATTTCTCTCTCAGCTACAGCAAGCAAATGTTGGAATTTAACACTCTAGATTAATTAAAATGTTCCTACTCCATGTTCCCATAATGTCTGGATATCATTTACTCTTCTACTGATGTTACTTTCTGTGTTTTCTCCTCCGCGTTCTCGGCGAAATCGCTCTTCTCTGCTAAGGTAAGAGCACCAGTAATGGACAGTGTACCACTAATAGACACTTGAAGATAAATTTTCTAAAATAAGATTTTCTTAAAGACGGGAATCATTGTAGGAAAATTTAGTATAGTATGTTTTGATGCCACTGAATATTATTCGCTCGTCATTGGTTTCATCTGGTATTTCTGACGTGATGTTCAAGTTAGTTCAGTGGTCGCATCTACTCTTCCATGCGCTCTGTTAAGCACGTTATTAAGATAGGAACTTTCGTTTTTTATTCATTTAATTACAATAACGAATACTTTTGTTCTGCACTATTATCTATTACGAAATATCTTTGTTTCAAGCATATAAATGGTGAAAACAATTAAAACTTAGATCAGTTTTGGAAAGTAGGGAGTGTCCATTACCGGTACGGCAAAGTGAGTTTTTTTTTAGTTTTGGACACTCAATTATTCATTACTGGGTTGAAATCAAAATCCTTTATCAGTTGAGTTATTATAAACGTCCTAAGCGAGCTGGTAAACTACTAAGGACGAGACTTACAGTTTTTGTTAAAGTGAGCTCCGAACCACTCCATTCAATAGCCCTAAGCAGAAATTGAACCCAGGACCACGCGCACAGGAAGCGAGCGTGGTAAACTCTCGGCTACTCCGAGGGCGAAATCGTAATTCTGTAAGTTGTTTTATTTCAACTTATGAATGATTTCTTACTCTTCATGGCCATGTTTGCCGGGAAATGTTTGGTCCCATTTTCTCCAATGAAGGACGCTGGGATGCCCATTAATGAAATGATTTGTTTTAGTATTAGACAATATTCATTACAACTTAGAATTTGCAATTTATGGCCACAAGGAATCTATGGCTCAGACCAGAATAGGGTAGAGGAAAGGAAGCGGGAAGGAGTCGGACAAGTCTAAATTCAAGGTGTCATCTGGTATGACTGAGGGAAGACCCTGCAAAAACCTCAGTAAGGATGATCTGCCGCTAGTTTCGAACCCAGGACCTTCGAAATAATCACAGTGGAATTCCATGAATCAATAAGATAATCGAAGAACAGGATTTAACATATAATCTTGTTTAGTACTCATATTCGTAACATCAGTAATGGTTATTCAAATTATTTTTAGTTAAACAGTATGCCCATTACTGGAACAACCAGTTTTTCCATGTCCATCACTAGTACAAAACAATGTTAGACAGAATGTCACTTACTCTCAAATAGTGAATGTTAATAAAAGTAATGGGTAGAAATCTCTATAAGAAAGCGTGGAGAACGTGTAACATTCTCATTTGTGATATTCTCCATACGAGGTGTCTGAGGAAGCCGAGTGTTTTGGTAGTCGGCGAAAACGTTTACAAAAATTTTAATTTTTTTAAAATAAATTGTAGTGCTTTGCTCAGCCATTATTTTATTTTACCTTCTCATTTGATCAATATATTTGAATTGTATTTGAGTTAAAATTACCACGGTGAAAAGTGTCCATTGCTGGCGCGTTTACCTTACCTTCAGTTAATTCCTTTATGGATGGCAATATACTGCAACTGCACACCAACAAGCAAACATGTTGATAGGGCAGAAAAGAATTATATATCTTTTCTTCTGTCATGATTAGAGTCTCAAAGGATGTGCGCATGCAAATTTTGGCAACTAGAGAGCGCAATTTATTTCTGAGATATCGATGATATAAAAGTGAGATTCTTGCCTGTGAAGTGTAATAAAAGTTTTGAAATATTATACTTTTAAATTGTTTATAGAAATGGATACCAAACATATAGTAATGGGTACTAGGTGGAAGGCACTGCCTGTTGGAGGGTATGTTCGTGATCGCCATATTGAATCTTAATTTTCTTAATTAAGAAAGGGCTCGTGTAACATGTCATTCTGGACTAGAATTTGAAGGCAAATACAAGTCTGAAGTCAATTTTGCCGTAAATGTATTGTTGTGAGAGATAAGGTTATGTATGGAGTAATCAATCTCCAGTATCACATCACTATGGGCCGATTTCAGTCATGGACAATCTGCGATTTCGAACGATGTTGTTACCCAACATTGGTCAATATAGATAGTAAACACTTTTGCCGATATTAATTATATTGATGCCGATCGATAATGATATTGACCACTGAGAGGAATTTGTTGTTTTAATAAACGGAATTACTTATATTTTTCAGTAGGTTTAGTTAAAACGTGATTTGGTTTATATCGTGTTAGGTGTCTTTTTCTAGTCTTCATCGATAGTTGAAAATTTTCACGCTTATCTGCGACCGGATCCGAACCTGCAATGTGGTGATTTGGTCTCCGTTGTTTTATCCACTTTGTCACGAATCCATCTACTGGTATGAAGAATAATACGTCAATTATGCATTATATTAACTCAGACATGAACATTAAGTCTTTTCAGTACAGAATGACTTTAATTAGAAAGCATGAAGAAGTTTTATACATCTTCAAACAGTAATGTTTCTCTAAACTTGATAATTTATTCTACCAATGCTTTTTGCACGTTTTGTGGATAAAGTACAACACGTTTCTCATGTTTCAACAATAACTTTCAATGTAGGTCGGTGTTTAATCAGAACGCCATGATCGGTACCCGCGTGATTCGCCCGTTATGGTTCTGCTGCTACGGATGATTTCCCATCCATATACAGAAACACTTTGGGCACGCTATTTTGATCGTTTCTTTTCCCGCTAGAAACAAAATCAAATAAATGACAAAGTGATCATGTATTGTTTCATTGATTTTCTTATATCGTTTCAAGTTGATTTCAATGAACAAGCACATATACCACCCGTCACCGCGGGACCCTTTCGAAAAGCACTACAATAACTACACACAGTGATCCGCCACGTACCATCCTAATTTCCCAGTTTCGCATATCCTTTCTTTTGCGTCCCTCTCTTTCTGTACCACTTACACATTGTTCAGTATCACAACCGAAGATTAGAAACAAAATTGCGCTCTCTCTCTGTCTCTCCTCCCCTTTCTCTATCTCTCTCTCTCTCTCTCTGACTGCCTCTGAGCATACCTATAGAGGTAAATGCATAAAACTAGCATCGGAAGTAAAATTACCATCAGATGCAGCTGCTTTCGTAGGATCTTCCAAACCATTGCCCTAAAGGATCCATCCTTGTAGTGCTATGGTTAAAAGTTGCCAGTCGTGGCTACTCTTTTATTGATGTTTTGATACGGAGTGACGTCAGTTGTAGCAAGCAACTTGGCAGATGAATTCATGAACCAGTTGTCATGAATTAAAAGAATAAACAAGAAGTAACGTTTATGTTTGAGTGATTGTTGTAAGAGCAATTAATTAAGAATATTAATATCAGGAATTATTAGGTTGGATTCCTGGACAATATTACAAGATATATAACTACTGTAATTTGGAAAATATATGTGAGTGCTTTTCCGATGTCAGGCGTTCATGATGTGGAAAAGGACCTACCAAATAGAAGTAGATGTCAAGAATTCTATGGTTTCTGTTAATATGGTTATCAGTAAAGGAGTTATTTGGAATCTTTTCTTAAGTAAGGTTTCGTAACTTGTTGACTGAATTAGAATTTATTTTAAGGCCTTTAGGCAACTATGGCTCAGGCCGTATGGATGATGATGGGATGAATTGGTGGAATGAAGAAAGTGGGAGGAAACGGGAGCACCCCGAGAAAACCCACGCACACGGTGTTTGTCCACCACAAAGCCCACATGGCACGAGCAGGGATCGATCCGACGACCCCTAGCACCAGAGGTGAGCGCTCTACCAACTGAGCCACCGTGGCCCCAACTTGTTGACAATTCAGGTATTTTACATCTGCATAGTTGTACAATATAACAGTAGAATAATTTGTTAATTATGCATTTCATTAACTCAGACATTGATAGTCTTTTCATTAGAGAATGACTTTAAACAGAGAGCAAGTTTTATACATGTTATTTTTGTATAACACGTGTCATTTCACTATTACATAGACATTTTCGAAGTCACACGACGCTCTTCGGAACGGTATCGGCCAGTGTCCAATTGGTACCTTGTAATGACATCTTCAAACAATAATATTTCTCGAAACTTAATAAATTAATTTGCGACGTTTCTTCTAGATGAAGTACAACACGTTTTTCATGTTTTCGGGATAGCGGATAACTTTGAATGTCGAAATATCGTACCACGCCAGTGTAGATCGATGTTTAGTGAGAACGCCCAACAATGTTCGGTATCCGCGTTATTAGCCCGGTATATGCTAAATATCGGCTTGCTTTTCTTGTTCTGCTTGGAATGCATTGAATATTGTAGAAAGCCCTTTTCTTTTTGAAACGGCTTAAGAAATTGAAACGAAATGCATATAAATTGGTATATGGTGCCTTCTACTACAGATATTACCGTTATAGCTACTACATTGAATTCGTTGTCTTACATTATTACTCCGCGCCAACTCAAAATAATACACCTCTGACAAAACTTACTTCCAAAACACATTTCTCGTAAAAATTTATTCCAGACTGGCATATTGCACGACCCCTTCCTATGCATTGAAATCAACCGTGATTCAATATTGCAGAATTCAAGATGGCCGCCATGATGGCAATAATTCACATCGAGGGGGCACTATGTCGAGGAATAATTTATATGCATTGGTTTACACTTCCTTCGTTATTTAAAGGATTGATGTTTTCAGGCTATTAAATAATTATATAATGTCTCACGGGAAATATCTTGCAAAACTGACTTCAGAAACGTATTTCCAGTCAAATTCTAGCCAAAAATGCCATATTACTCGACCCCTTCCTATTTAAGAAAATCAATCAAGATTTAAGATGGCGGCCATGAAGATCATACCTTCCAACAGGTATCACCTTCAACCCAGTACATATTATTGTGTATTTGCTTTCCATTTCTTTCAGTAATTTAAAAGTATAAGGGTATTTCCACTTTTTCTGATCACTTTCCACAGACAAGAATCTGACTTTTACATCACCGAAATAAATTGCGCTCGAGTTCCCAAAACTTGCATTCGCTCACACTTTAGTGTTCTAAGCATGACGAAAGAAAAAATAAAAATATTTTCTGCACCATTAGTATGTTTGTTTGTATGCTTTAAACCACTTAATTATAAAGTCTTGCTTATCTGTTTTATTCTTATATTCAAATAGTTAATTCACTGTATACTTGCAGTTCAGTTTCTAATCTTTGCGTCTTTTCTTCTACGTTCATAAAATTATCCAGTTGCCTCCTGATTCCTTTCCAAGTTCCTAACTGTTCATGTGCTTATGTGCAGAACAATTCAAGTAACATGAAACTGTAGTTACATATAAAATTAAATGCCAAGGAAGCAATGGAGGAGAAATAAGTTGGGTACAGACTAAAAGAGGACGAAACGACAACGTGAGACTAAAAGATGAAAGAAATGTGAGACAAACAATACCAAGAAATGGATAATACCAGGAAACAAATCCTAGAAATCCGAACATTTTCAATAAAATGGAAAAGCATTCGAGATGAAGGAGTTCTTGAATAGAGCTTAAAAGTGGGATTAAGTAAAAGCGAAGAATGGGAAGAAATGTTAAGGAAAGTAGATGATGATGAGAGAAAGTGGAATTCAAGTAGAAAAGAAGTCAAGTGAAGGGTTAAGTGTGATGCAAGGCCGTAAGCGTGAAGATAGGAACGAAGAAAATGTTGAATAGAACTTAAATGTAGGATAAATGGTATTCCTAAGTACGGAATACCAAAGAAATCCTAAACATTGTATATGATAAAGAGGGAAAATGGAATACAGATTAATTGGAAAAGAAGTCCAGTAAATGGTAGGCAAAGAAATTAATGGAGAAGTTCAGGCATCAAGAGGCAGCGCGAAAAAGAAGATAATATTAAGAAATGGGGAGAGTTGCGTGGTTTAAGCAAGGGATACAGTCTTCAAAGGTTATAGCAGAAATAAACATCCCAGAAGTCAACGGATGTGAGGAGAAATGTGAAAAAAAACTCCAAAGAACATAACGAGAAATGTGGTTCTTGTGAATCCAACTTTAAGTCTTTTTTCAGTGATTGCGATACATCAAAAATAGAAGAAAGTAATGGAACAATACAGAATCCAAATTTGATTCCATGGTTTCGTTAAGATAAAGATAAAATAAATTTTATGGTTAGTAACAGCACTATGACTTACGCCCGTCCGGTCCATGTTTTCGTGAATATCTGCAAATGTATTTTCCTGAGGTAAAGAGAGGATTAGAATGGTAGCTTGTTGCGTATACCATTCTGTTCGCCCAACACTCTATGTAAGTCTTTAACAATAGGATTTTATCAACAACCTAATTGTAACTTCTTTCAAATATGATCACCTCACTAGAATGGATAAAGAGTGAGTTAGGAACTGCTAAATTTAAAATACAATTTAATTCTTAAGTATTGTTTTGTATTGGAATTAATTTATATGTATACAACATAATATAGAGAAAATTTTCTTAGATTTATCAATTCATAGTAAATTAAAATAAAAAATGCATTCACCAGGATGTGTTATATCTCGGAATGACAATGCAAATACAGAACACATACATGTTGAAATGTATTAAGGAATAGCAACGAAATGCAAGCATGAACGCATAGAACTGGGGTTACCTATATCTTTACTGCGAATTTCTAATATTTCTCCACGATATAAGTTTGGAAGATTATGCAACATCATCTTGGATCTAGGTCGTGTTTGCGACTTGTACATACATCCGATGTTGTGATTATGCCAAGCCAACGAAACAAATAACTTGGTTTAGAATTCAACTATAGTTATCACAGTAAAGATTATCTGTAAGTCACTAATGCCATGATTTTAAGAATACAGTACATTATTTTGTTAATTTGATGATATCACAGCTGGATAAAATACCGGAATTGGGTTCTTTGCGCACGGTTTAGATCCACGGGGATGGTCTAGAATTGAAACATAATTTTCACACGAATACATTCAGTTAAAAAATTATATCTAAATCGCTAATACCATAATCATATTTATGATACACATTATTTGGTAATTTGATGACGCGGCTGAAAGAACCTTCATTGGAACCTTGATCCAGGGAAATGATCTATTTTAAGTCAATAATACCATAATTAACTATAGTAAAATATTAATTATAAAGAACGCTATTTAGTAATTTAGTCACGCTAGCCTCAGTACTACAACAAGAAGTGAAAAAGTTGTAAAATTTTCAAAACACTTGTTACCGTAATGCGTGAAAGAATTCTAATATTTTTGAAGTTGTTGTAGACAACGTTACTATGAATCACTGTATCAGTTTTCGTCCTAATTAATGGAGTTGTTCGGAAGTTATCAAATTTAACTATTATCACTGGATTGGGTTACGTGCCATATGATGTTGTATTTACGATTTAACAAATCGAGTTTGAATACGATGTAAGACACCTGTGTGTCGAATACAAAGCCATCTCTGGTAAAATAGCCATACTAGCATTTTTGTTCGTTGTTAGATAAGAGTCAAGCGGGTCGCTTAGTTAACGATACAGCCTTATACAGGATCAACATGGGTCCGCTAATGAAACGTTTCCCATATATTGCAATACGCATAGTCCGCCACAAAATACGGACATCGTTATTTGTATGCAAAAGAAAATAATAAACATACCGTGCGACGAGTGTCTTAACAGTGTAAAAAGTGCAAACGGACCAGCAAATAAACCGTAACAATACCTTCCAACAATTGCAAAGTTTCTCTAGTGTGTGTGAACGTATTCAAAACTCATTATGACGAGTGAGTGTTGCATACCGATGAAAGGGCATATTTTCAATATCTGATGTGACATAATATAGCATATAACTTTTCCCTTTTTACAATCAGTAACGCTGTTAAAGCTTAGAGTGTACCAATACATACCATATACGTACTGATATATTTGTTTATTGTATTTTCCTCTGCTTTGTTTTACTTTCTGTTCAAATATATTCATCGCAAGTTGCACGGTTTATGTTTTTTGTTTTGTTTTTGTTTTTTTGCATCCGCATATCGACGTCAATAATGAATGGCTAATCGTACTATGCATGTTTCAATACCTTGCAAACAGTTCATTTGTGGACTAAAACCTTTTTTGTCCAATGGTGTGTTGAATTTTCCCCTTAATTTTTCATTATTTCCGAATCACCCTTTAGATTATATTTACATATTTATAAAACAAAAATATTTAAATATCTGAGAAATTGTACATAATTACAACTTTTAATGGAAATTTTTCTGTTCTTTCTATTAGGGTGAAAGCAAATTATTTGAATCTGATAATGACAGTATTTGTGAAAATTCAGAGAACGAAAATTACAATAAAACGTCGTCCGAACTGATGGCGGGTATAGTCACAGATTTATTTGGATCGTTTTCATCTGATAATGAAGCTAGGGCAGGAAGTTCGTCATATAGCTACGAAGAAGTTTGGAGTCATATAAAACAAGAAAACACTGAAAACGAAAGAAATGTACCAGTTACTTTTTCGATATGTTCAAACAATTGCCAGGAATTTGAAGATGCTGTAGACCTATCTTCTGTGGAGGATATTTCTATAAAGACTGAAAATAAACGAGACATAAATGCGTATAAATTGTTATCAACAACAGTGGATAGTCTTTATGGAAGTGGCAATAAAAATGCTAAAGAAAAATCTATTGAAGCAGAAGCAGCAAATCAATCTGATGAAGGTGAAACAAATAATCAAGAGCGTCCAATAGGAAGTGAAATGAAAGAAAAATCGAATAAAAGAAAACCAGAGAACTCGTGTAGTAGTTCTAGTGAAAGTATTATTTTTCGAAAGGGAAAGAGAATAGAAACCAAATGTAAAGGAATGCGGAAGACACCAGCTGGAACTGCAAATTCTTATTTTGCTACCGAAATGCAAGTGAATTCCCTTTTCTTTGAATGCAAAAGAGAATTTCCGTCTCCCTCGAATTTGAAAGAGCACACAACTCATAAACAGAAGAAGCGTTTTAAGTGTCGAACATGTGCGTTTAGTTGTATTAAGACCAGTACATTGGAAAAGCACTTGAAAACTCACTCAGAGAACAAGCCACTGGAATGTGATATTTGCGGATATAAATGTAGTCACAGAGGTAACTTCATAGCGCACGTGAGAATTCATACAGGGGAGAAGCCTTTTAAATGTGACATTTGTGGATATAAATGTACTGGAAAAAATCATTTGGTAAAGCATTTAAGAATTCATACTGGGGAGAAGCCTTTTAAATGTGAGATATGTGGTTATAAGTATACTGAAAAGGGTGACTTGGTAAGGCATATAAGAATTCATACAGGGGAGAGGCCTTTTAAATGTGAAATATGCGGATATAATTTTACTCAAAGTTTTACATTGAAAATGCACGTCAGAGCTCATATAGGGGCGCAGAATCATTTTCAATGTGAGATTTGTGGATATACTTGTACTAGCCAGAATACCTTGAAGCAGCACATGAGAATTCATACAGGAGATAAGCCTTTTAAATGTGAAATATGTGGATATAAATTTACTTCAAAATCTTCCTTGAAGTACCACATCAAAACACACACAGGAGTTATATGCCTTACCAAGCCTTTCGAGTGTGAAATATGTCCATATAAATGTACTCAAAAAGATAGCTTGGTAAGGCATATAAGAATTCATACAGGAGAAAAGCCTTTCAAATGTCAGATTTGTGTATATGAAGGTAGTCACAGGATTGACTTGAAACAGCACATGAGAATTCATACCGGGGAAAAGCCATTTCAGTGTAAAATATGTGGAGGTAAATTCACTGGAAGATCCTCCTTAAAGGGTCACATGAGAACTCATACAGGAGAGAAGCCTTTTGGATGCGAGGTTTGTGGACATAAATCTACTCATAAAAGCAGCCTAGTAAAGCATATTAGAATTCACACCGGAGAAAAGCGTTTTAAATGTGAGATTTGTGATTATAAGACTTTTGAAAACAGTAAGTTGGTAGGGCACATGAGAATCCATACTGGGGACAAGCCTTTTCAATGCGAAGTTTGTAGTTATAAGTGTACTGAAAACGGTAGCTTAGTAAAGCACGTAAGAATTCATACTGGAGAGAAGCCTTTTGAATGCAAAGTTTGTTTTTATAAGTTCGCTCAGAAAAGTCACTTAGTAACACACCTAAGACGACGACATAGATAAGCCTTATAAATGTGAGATTTATGGTTATAAGTGTACTGAAAACTAGCTTGGTAAAGCATGTAAGAAGTCATACTGGAGAGAGCTATTTCAACATTTTATTTGTGGATATAAATTTACTCCCAGGGCAACTTTCACAAAGTTCATACAGTGGAGTAAATTTTTAACTTGGGTTTACATGTACTCTAAGCATATTTTTGCTGTTAGTGACCATAAAATTTATTTTATCCAAGCATATTACTAAAGTTGGCTCATAGTGGGAACAAGTATTTACTTTGTAAATTATACAAATATTAATACAATGTAAAATCTTTGTTAAAAATGCCGACTTTATACCGAGAAAAAGCACCTGCTATAAACTGCGCGTACGTAGAAACAGTTCACTCGATGTATGGATTAGAATTACAAATGGAACGGTTTTGAGTTATGTAGTGTGGAGAGTAGAGACTATTACTCATTCAAGGAGCATCATAAATTTATATAAATAAAAATGTAATGGGAACGCTGTTCCATTTGATATGTATTAAAATTGGGTTTTAGAAAGTTATGACGTACTAAGTTCACTTGTGTAGAGTATTTCTAATGACCTCTTATTCTTTACTGTTATTTAGAATGTTTGAGATTCCTTTGACGAGCAAAAGACATGAATTTTGCTTCTCCAAAGCGCTCGTAAGGATGAATAAAAAATGAAATTTTATCATTCAGCGATTACTCACGGAAATTAAGCTATCTTTGGGATTGATTCACAAATTAGTTATACTCCATCAGCAACACTGAGGATTCAGCTGAATAATAATGAGATTCATTCTACTTATTTTGAAATCAAGAGATGCCCACATTTCCTCGGCAGTTGATAATGTTTAATTGCTGGTCTGCACCTTTCTTGTCTTCTTAATAAATAACACAGGTCGAAAGGTTTTTAGAATTTGCGAGAAATACGTTTGATTTCAAGTTAATTCTGATCTAAAATTCTTAATCATTACGCAGTATCCTCTTTCGATGTTTTACTGCCATTCATAATTATGCATATTTGTGAATATTTTTTCATGTAATATGCTTCGTTGTGCCATGTACGAGCCAAATGCAAATTCGCTATTTTCTTCCCCTTTTAAACCCTTGCTTTTTACAGTTTTATGAAGATGTACATCCATAAGTGTTTGCAGTAAAGCGGAGTGCACAAAATGTCACCTCTGCAATCTGATAATTTGTGTTGATTATTTTATAATTAAATCTTCCCATGCCTAACTTGTTTTATACAGTGATGACCATTAGATAGTAGACTTAAACACAACTTATATTCAATTCCTTAAAGCAAATAGTAATTTGTAGAAGCGATTTATCAACTTTATGACATTTGACTGGCTTTGAATATTATAATATTATTTACCTTGTTGAGGTAAAAGGAAGGTTGCGTAGGACAGCCTTTGGCTTTCATAGGCCACTGAGTTTACCTCCTGAATTTTTCATAATTCATTTAATGAATAAAGAACTTCAGTGATTCTTGTTTCTAGTCTGTTTCTGGGGAGAGCGTGCCCCTCTTTCAGAAAACACGGAAAGTGCGGGAAAGTGCACAATAATACCTAGCAATTAAATATAGACTTGAAATTTATTGCTGTAAAGTATGGAGAAAATCGCTCCTTTTTATGTCACATTTCGCCCTGTTTTTTTGGTAAATATCCATTAATATCTGCAATTGTGCTTCCTTTTAGGTATTGTAAATCAAAGAAAACTTACAGCTAGTATGAAATATTAGGAAGAAATTTTCAAGTCACATTTCAAGCAGTTTGAAATTATGCATTTTAATAATGATGTATGACCTTTTCTCTCATATTCACTCCAGAGGTCACTCGCGTTTCTCTTGGTTCTGATCGCTCTGGGAGTTATTTCTGAGCTAGAATAAAACTGCTTAAATGGCGTTCCGTTAATTTTTGTGCACGGCCTAAGAGAAAGTTTCAGAGATATCATTTTACGGGGAGAGGCAGGGTATTTTACTCCTTCCACAACGTTATTTACAATCCAAAATATTTTTGCCTTTTCCAGGGAAGGAATGGATTCAATGTGCGCGTAAACAGTATATGACACTTTTTCAGGACTTAAAGATTTCGCATATCCAGCTCGGTGTATAATGGATAGCGTTCCCAGAAAATAATTGTCCAACATCTTACGGTATAGCATACATTGGACATCAATTTGATCAATGCCCCTCTGCATTTGCTAAAAACATCTAAGAAAAATATTTGTTATAGCGGAACGCAGGGTTAGCCTCCCCAATTATGAGTTCTGGAACAAAAACTACTTAAATCGTTTGATCCCGTTTACAATTACAAATAAAACGAAAAATTACTATCGGGGGCTAACATGGTGCCAGTCCCCCAACAATGAATATCATTCTGAAAACAGCCCATGATAGATCATCGTTTGATCGCCAGTCGCTTTCGTTTGATCTCGCTCCATTATTACAAAATTTATTATTGAAAATTGCTTTTCTAACAGAAGTACTTAACCACTTATGCTTAACGTGTATAATTAGCTTAACCACAAGTACGCATATTGGCTTTTAGCAAAGTTAATTTCATTGGTTAAAATGTGCCATACAGTATCTTCATTTCAATTCAATTGTGGAACAAACCGAGACGCCGTAGCTCAGTGGTAGAGCATTGAGCATTCGGGAGGTCGTGGGTTCGATCCCAGCGACCGACCAGTCTGACTGAGGGGTTTTTCTCAGTCACAACAGGCAAATGGTACCTTCAACAAAGTTCTAGGGCTAATCCTTCCCGAATTCTCCCCCCCCTTCCTATCTCGCTCTGAGACTTAGATGTCTAAAGACCATAAATAGAATTCTAATTAAAAATATTGTACAACAAATCCACGTAGCACTGTTTCTTGATTCAAGGTTGAAATTCCCTTGATTTTGCCTTATCTTTAGTTTGTTGACTTGACGTTGTAAAGCCATAACAAGCTTGATTCAAGATGATTTTGCTATGTATGAAACTAGTAAAAACTAATCAGCCCAACCTGATCTCTCACACATAGCAAAATCATCTTGAATCAAGCTTGTTTTGGCCTTAGAACGTCAAGCAAACAAGTTTAAAACAACCTTGGTGTGTCGAGCAAAAGGTTGAATCAAGCTTGAATGAATACTTGATTTTTCAAAAGCACGATATGCCTTGTTAATGCACGGCATAATCAAGGTTGAAATTGTTTTGATTTCAAGCATATATTATCTACGAAAATTAAGGTTGTACCAAACTTGAAATATATCTGTCACATCACGTCAAACCAAACAAGGCAAAATCAACATTGAATCAAGAAATTATGTTTGAAATTATTTAGTTACAGGCTAATAAACCAACCACTGTAAAAGTAGTTATTATTGTAAATGTATTGGCTCATCCATCTTCCATTTCACCACATTTTAGGACTGACGAACTTGGCTGCTTTTTGCACCTCTGGTGTTTTTGCTCGGATTTCACAGCTTTTTGTACGTGTATAATATATATAAATACACTCGCTTCGTGTCGCACGGGCGGCGGGCTGCTCCCCAAGACAGCACCCTCAACTTGGTGAATTTTAGGGGCTTCGCCCCCTTTATCGTAACCAGAATCTTCGGGAGCCGCGCCCCCATAGGGGAGGTTTGCTCCATTTATTGCAACCTACTCTTAATGGTGCACATTCATACCAAATGTTTTTCTAGCTTCAATGGTTTGGAAAATTGGTTTTGGACGGCCATAAGGATTAAACATGTCACGTTTTCTTATATTGTCGTGACCTACTCGTGATGGTACCCTTCATACCAAATTTCATTTCTCTAGCTCGAACGGTGTGGAAAATAGTTTTTGGGCAGCCATTTCGAATCAAGATGGCGACGTTTCCAAAATGTAATATTTTCCTAAACTACTCTTGATAATACACATTTATGCGAAATTTCGTATCTCTAGCTCAAACAGCGTGGAAAATTGATTTTTGGATCCTCCATTTGGGATCCAAGATGCCGTATTTCGAGGCATTTTGTAATATTTTCATAACCTACTAGTGACGATGTACCGTCACACCAAATTTCGATTTCCTACCTCCAGCCATTAGGCTGTATATGCAGTGAAAATTTCATTTCGGCGGCCATTTTAGATCCAAGATTGCTACTTTTTCAGCACTTTGTAATATTTTGTTAACCTTCATAGATTTCGTTTTTTCAGTTCCAGCTCTTTAGGTTGTGTATTCTTTGAAATTATGCGTTCGCCCATTTTGAATACAAGATAGGGACTTTTTCAAAATATCAGAATTTTCCTTTAGCTACTTATCATTCTCCATCTTCATGCTACATTTCATGTTTCTAGCTAATTGTGAACGCCCTAAACAATATGATGAGTCAGTGAGTGAATGAATCAGTGAGTCTAAAATCCGGAGATTTCAGGGGTCCAACTCGAATATGCTTCAACTACGAACATGAAATGTTGCACACGTGCACATATTTGCCATATCTTCGTATCTACAATTTTTGGAACCTAAAGTTGTTGTCTTTATTGAAGGGAGAACAATTAGCGAACTTTTCAGTTGAAATTACCTCTACGTTTATTTGTTACGAAGTTTCAACAGGGAAGTCCGCAATTTTTTCTCCTTTAAATAAAATGGCATCTACTTCAGGTGACAAAAATTGTAGATGCGAGGTATCAACGGCTAACTAGGGTTGAAAAAATCAAACATGTTTTTATAAAAAACAAAAACATATGTTTAAAACGTATTTCTTGTGTATTTTGTTCTAAACACGTTTTTATAGACTGCAAAAAAGGCGTTTGAAACGTTTTAAACAGTTTTTTAAGTAGGTAGGGGTTATGATAAGTACTCCATACGTATCCTCTATAACGTTCCAAGCGCGCTTTCTGTCTATTCATAAGCACTTACTAGAAATTGTAGGCTCTATCTGACCAAATTTGTTGAATTTATTAAAATTCAATGACAAAGCTATTTATTATACAAAAGGTAGAAAGATTAAGGTATACCCGGTGCACTGCGCAAGCGCCGTGAACGGCGCATGGGAATGTCGTAGTAGCGCTCCACACATACTCGACCAACGGCACGAAGTGATGTGGGGTGGTCAATCCCGCGCTCAGCTATCTTTACCTCCCAAAGTGCCCAGGAATACAAAGAACACTGTGGTATTCAATTTGATAGAAGGCTGAGTATACCTCAGTGAGAGCGCTACGCATGGAAACATTTAAGGAAAATTCTCCCGTAACCTGGTCGGGATTTGAATATCACTTCTTGAAATGTGCTCTCATTCGGGCAATAAGGCCTGCCATTGCATTTTTACACAGTCTGCATTTGACTTTTACCGTTTGATTATTTTCGGAAGGATTAATAAAGTGTGCGCAGATTAAATCTCTTTTTTCTTGTGCACCCCATTGATAATGAGTCTAAAAACGAACAGTAAAGAAGCAGAGTACCTAATAAGTTTTACCATCCGACAAAAATTCTAAGGGAGCCAGGAGACCCCACGTGCACTCCCTGATCCATTGAGAATTTTTTTTTAATTTTTAGGGTTTAAATCAAATTTGTAGCTAAGCCCCCCCCCCCCCCAAATAAAGCAACTGCTTTTAGGCGATAATGGCCTCCATTTTTGGTCGAAAATTGGACAAAAGTATTTTTGCAATACATTTCAATGAGCCCCACGTACACCACCTGATCTTTCGGGACGGGTTCTTTGTGGTATAAATAAAATTTACAGCAATGTTCCCGAAAAATAAAATTGACTTTTACCAAAATGGCGGCCATTTTTGGTGAAAAATTTGTCAATGACATATTCAATTTTGCTCCCCTTTTTCAAAAATTACTTGGGTTTAGAGAAAAATAAGTTAAACTTTATTTAAACTTCAAAATCAGCACTGTATTATTGCTTTGGTTTACAGAAATGGTAATTATACGATAAAAGCTCCCAAAAATTGGGAGTCTGAACGCCCCCAACATGGGGAACGCAAAATTGAAAGTTTTGGTTGCACGAAATATCAAATGAAAGGAATATTTGGACTGAAAATATAAGTTATTTTCTTCAGAAAGGTATTTTAGGGATAACAGAAATTAAATTGCTTCAAAACTAAAACGGTGTCCATTTTTGGTTGAAATTCGGTCAAAGATCTTCTTTTGGACTTTTTTCTTTAAAAAAAAAAAAGAAAAGAAACCTTTACATTGAGACAAAAAATTAAAAATCTGACCAGAAAACAGACACTTCGTTACGTATTTTCGCATAAGGATATGGTACTTATAACCCTCCCCAAAATTGGGGACCTGGAGGCCAGAAAATGCGACCCTGAAATATGCAGAATTTTTAATTGATTATTTTTTTATTTGTGGCGTTTAGGCGACTAATGCTCAGGCCGGAATAGCGGATCGATCCCTACTCATGCCATGTGGGTTTTGTGGTGGACAAACACTTTTTGCGTGGGTTTTCTCGGGTTCTCCCATTTCCTCCCACTTTCTTCATTCCACCAATCATCCAATCATCCATGTGGCCTGAGCTAAACTTGCCTAAAGACCTTAAAAATTAAATTCAATTGACAAAGTTTTATCATTCAGTAGAAATAAAATGATTTCTCGATTTAATTATGAAATTTATAAGTATGTATTAAGTAGCCCCGACCTAGTTAAAAATCTTGGTGTCACGTTGATATAAAATTAATGTTTAACAGTCACATAACAAATATTACAAATGAAAATTTTAAAATGCTAGGATTTGTAATAAAGATGGGAAGAAAGTTTAACATTTCTACATTAGAGAATAAGGTATTATGCTTATGTTCGTTAGAGTAAAGGCATGGCATTTCTGATCTGTTATTTCTTAGGAAAATAATTCAAAATGGCTTAGATTGCACAGACTTAGTATTATTGTTACAGTTTCGTGTCTCGTCATTAAAAATTCGCGTAGGCAACACTGGTCTCTTCCACTGCGGAAAGTCAAGGTCAATATAATTATGAAATCACCTATCTCGAGAATATGTACTACCTACAATGAAATGTGTGGAACTTCCATCGAATTAGATATATGTGACATGTCTTCGTCTTCCAACTCAGTTAGAAATATTGTAATAAAAATGTGTGTAAATAACCATTTTGAATATCAATGCTCTAATTGGATTTTAAAGCTTGTTGTGTTGACAATAAATAAATAAATAAAATAGTAATAAATAAAAATAAAAAATATAGAAAGAACATATTATATAACCACATTTTGTTTTTGTTTTATCTTGCATAGTATAATTTTCTCTGGCTAGGGGGGGGGCGAGCGCTCCTCTTGCCCCCCTTGACTGAGTGGTGTACAATGTAAAGGATTTGGTGGAAGCGTATTACAGCAAATTTAGGACATAAGCCAATCAAACGAATCATCATTTTAAAAGTTGCAACTGGATCTGGTAGAACTGCCACGAGGATTAAACGCTTATCGCACTACAGGTTGAAAAGAGCTCTCAACAAATTTAGATCAATCGTCAAGAAGAGAAAGATGGAAGAGATGATACAGTCTTCCTATCTCCCGTCCCATTTAAACATTATTGTTTTAGTCTTTCTACAGTGGCGGTGATAAGGTCCCCGCGATCCCCGTCGAGCGGTGGGGAGGGGGCGACCCGAAGGAGACCACCAATCAACCAATAAAATATTTTTATCCGATGAAAATAAGAGGCCCGATTTCACAAAAGTCACAGATTTCTAATTTGTACGAAATCGTACAAAAAGAAAAAAAAAGATACAATTGTGTAAGATCGGTACAATGACTTACACTGAACAGTATTGTTTTCGGGGGGTCGGCCGTTGAACGGGACCGCAAAATCAATGTGGGACCAAATAATGCATCTTTACAAACAAATAAAAATTTAATTGGGTCAAAGACCGTATTTTATGAAAAACTTACGAATGATAGTTTACAACACAGGGAATAAAAGTTTATAAACAGTATTGTGTATTAGAATTACTTTTATGGGCCCCAACTGCCTAGAAATAATTAAATAACCTCTTAATGATTGATACTGTTGCAAAATAAAACACACTTCAAGTTCAATCAAAATAACTGATCAAAATACATTAACCAAAATGTTAGGACAGAGAAATTGTGAAACCAATCTAATCGTACTCATTCAAAATTATTGTATTCCAAGATGACGAGTAATCAAAGCCAGATCATTTTCTATCCCGATGATAATTCCTACTCTTATTAGTCAAATCTTACCTCCCTGGCAAGACTTAAATTCTGCCATCAAAGAAAATTCTTATACTAAGAACATTACTCTCAAAAAAGCTATGTCTTGCAAGGTGGTCATCTCGAAATGACTGTCTCTTAGCTGTTAGAAATAATTTGAAAACTATTATGATATGCCCAGTAGAAACAAAGTGTTTGAGAACATTGACAAAGATTTAAAACTTTTGAAAAAGACACGTCTAGTCTTGATAAAGCGTGGCAGTATTTGAGCCGCGCATCTGATAATTTGAAAGCTTTAAGAGGAGATTATTCTGGCTGATTCAAAAAAGTTAGCACACTCGTGGAACATCCATTGTGAAATGAAAAACGCTGAAATCTGAACTGTGCTAAAAAGTAGTGAAAGAAAGTAACTATTTTTTTATGGTGCCTGTCCCCGAGAAATTGCAGCTGACACATTATTTAAGTTTAGGTAAGTTTCTAAACTATATGTTTTTTTTATTTTATTGTTACTTAGACGCGACTCACTAATATGTTAGTTATTACTTTATTAAAAAAAAATTTCGTCGAACACTAAACGGGTTCCTCTTTCCCACTTTCCGTTAGTCAGTCAAATAAGTAGTTTCGTTAATTTTAGAAAAGTATTTACATAGGCCAAAGGCATAAAGATTAAAAATATATCTTGTAGTCCATATCTATTTATATCAATAAATCACAGCCATATTCAATCCACTAGTGGATGAGGGTTCTCTCCGAAGGGTTGGGAGAGGAGAGCCGAAGCTCTCATTGTGATCTCCACTGTCTTTTATTCACAGCAGCTCCCCAATTGTCCTCACGATGCTGGGTCAACACCGAAATTTTTGAGCCCCCACCGGGAATTGAACCCGGGACCGCTTGTACTTAAGTCAAGCGCTTATATATATATCATATTCAGCCGTTTTTTATCCACTGCTGGATGAAT
>JAGDQP010007328.1:0-26609 GCA_022664845.1 Lepisma saccharinum | reverse complement strand
CTCTCCATTTTCTCTTACCATACGAAAACGCCTATGCGAAACGTTGCCGGTTTTCTATTTTGTTTGTAAGGTTCCCGTACGCCTGTCTTGGTATTTTAATATATGCCTTTTTCTATGCCTTTTTACCATTTATATATATATATATATAAATAGAGAGATCGTGTAACTTTAAACATTTTATCAAAGGATCCGTTGCTTTTTTCTTTTCCGCGGGGATTGCTTACCGTCGTCACTGTCTTTCTTGATATGTTTCTTCTTCAACAAATACAGTACTTCTGAAATCTTTACAGCATTTTAACGACATTTTTATATTTGGCATTATTTTCTAATATAATTTTTGTAGCAACTGAAATTTTATCTACGAATGGTGGTTGTTTCAAGTTTCATTATCATTCGAAAAATTTTCCATTTCCATGACTACGACTGTTTAACAAACGTTTTCTTGTATATTATATATTTTGCGCCTTCCGGGAGCTTCATTCCATGTTTATATCAAAAGGTAACATGCACGAGTTGCCATCAAAAGGGAACATGTCCAAATTAAATATGGCGAAACCTTTCCATAATAGTCACGCAAGACGCCTATACCCTGATAATATTGTCAGTACCTCTATTTAAAATATTCGATCATTCGTAAAACAGTGCTCGCCCTCCCACAGAAATACATTTTTCACGCCTGCTGTAAGATTTCAAAAACTGGACATGTGCCCTTTTGAAAATAAGCTCCTTAAATAAAGGGAGAGGTATATAGTGAAAAAAGGTATAAGCTTCTTCAAGTAAAAGTCACTTGCTTTGGTATATTAAATATCTAACTACGATTTCTTTCTAATTTGTCTGACATCCTAAAATAAAACTACTTTTGAGAGTGTCTTGAATTTTAATGTGTAAGAATAGTATGTTGGTATAACATTTGGTAATCAGAACAAAGGAAATATATGTTCCTGTTAAATGTAGATATGTAGTGCAAATAATGTATTCCTGAACAACTACTGTCCTACGTTTATGTAATTATGCTACGCACTTACGCATGTTCGCTCATTATAGGACAGGTATAATCGGAACAAACTTACAGGGGAAAGTAGAGAAGTAACACCACTCATTCCCCGCATATTGTACATCAATTGAAAGGTCTTATTGAGTATAGTATAATGACAAAATACTCTGACATATCTAGTATGAGTTATAGTCGCTAGAGGGCCAGGAGGTTTTTAGGTTATATTTCGTGTCCTGCTCTACTTACGATCACCGTTCTTGATGCTATGTATTCGTTGTACTGTCTAAAGTACAAACGGCGCTACCTATAGAAAGAACTCCGGCTACGAGAAGTCATTGGAAAAGCGCATTAACTGCCCTTAATATATTAGGAATGTCTCGAGTGCTCTTAAAAAGCCGATGTGTTTTCATACAGATCAGAAAAATCAGGATATTTTTACAAACCTTTAGGTAGATTTTATTTTCAATCTGTAAAAGATATTTGCTTTCTACTCATGACTGCAATTCTCATTGCTCGAAAATAGAGGAAGAAGGATGCTCCCATATTATACTTCTAGTATGTTAATATTGTTCTCAACTTCTTTGTTTATTCATTTTTTATCACATTCATTAATTAAACTTTGCTTTCTTCACAGAACTTGCCACAACCTTCCTGCAACATACAATTTGTAAGCAATGAAAACTTGTAGTATTAAAGGCAGTTGATATACTTTGCCAATGACTTTTTGTACCCAGATCTCTGTTTATACGTGGTACCACTTGTTCTTTTGATACATATGATTTACTGAATTACAAGGAATACTTAGAATTAAGAACGATGATCGTAGGTAGAGCAGGACACGAAATATAACCTGAAAACTTCCTGGCCCTCTAGAGGCCATAACTCGTACTAGATATATTTGGGCAATCGAATATTTTGGCATTATACTATACTCAATGCGACCTTTCAATTGGTGGGGGATTGGGGTGATGTCTCTTCTCTACTTCTCCTTGTCAGTAGCAGCTTCTTCAATTTCTCGTTGATTTTTTCAAGTTTAGAGACATTTCCGAGCAACTAACATAAACAAAACAAGACAGTGAGCATAAATTACCCTACTCAGCTAAAAATATCTTAAATCCACTTGCAATGGTATCCACTTTTGACAAAGGAGAAACTTTTATGTTCTAACGTATATGACAATTTGTACTTTTTCGTAAACTTTCAAAGGATCAACAGTTTTAACAAAGGGCAAGAGATCATTGTAGATCTCCCAAACACCATTTCTTCTCCTGCAAAAAGAAGTAAAATGATTAGTTCCAATGTGCATTACTCCGGCCCCCAGCACATATTTTGTACCTGCGACAACAACTTCAACTGGAAAGTCAGAGAGACGCTGCTTTCCTGTACCTACTTCACACTCTATGATAAGATGAGGTCCCGGTTGTATCGCAATTGTTGTTCGCTTATTGCAGTTTGGAGTACATGGTCGGGAAATGACCTTCATGCATTCTTCATCGCATGTTCGTATTCAATGTTCAAATCATTTAGATTTACTGGCCAAAAGATGTAATGTGTCTGTTTGTTATTGCTGCAGCCTTCAGTTTGACATGTGTATGTTTCCACTGCACTTGGAATATCAGACAACAGTTTTTCTGTAGTGTTAGATATGGAACTTTCTGCATTCACACAAAGAAATCCACTGGGTAGAATAGATGTACCTGTGAAATTAGGCAGAAGTTCTGGTCGTTTATTGTACGCTTCCTGATTTGCTCCATTCTGCACAAAATACGAAACAAAGTTCAAAATGAAATTTCGAGAATTATTTACAAGCTCTCTGTATGGTTCAGAATCAACACACATAGCAGACAGACACTGCAGCAGGGAATCAAATGGACATGTGTTGTATATGACACCATTCAACACCACAGGTTTCACACAGTTACCATTTCTCAGGACAGCTAAAGTTTTTCCATTTTTTGGATTATCAATAATTTGATTAATGTTTGGAAATGTATGCAGATACGTTGTTTTACGTCTTTTTCGTTTTTCTTTCTCCTTTTTCCGATGTGCATTCCGATGGGGGTCCACGTTTATAGATGATTCAAAATCTTCTTACGTTCAAGTTCCTCATTCTTATTTCTCCAGGACTCTTCTTCCATCAGCTCTTCTACCAAACCTTCTGCTCGTTCAGCGTTATAATCCATTTCTTCTGAGTCGATTTCTGTATTTACTGATTGTTTTGTTGATCCTCGGAGGACTTGAAGGTGGAGGGATATGAATTTATCAATTCGCAATGGTGGTTTTTCATGTTGAAGTACAATATTTTTAAGTTGGCTAAAATCGCCTTCGACTGCTGCTGAAGAAGGCCTCTCGTACGGTGACTTAAACACCACCGTTGGTCTAATACGGTCAGGTTGCATTATCGCAGTCCACAAGGAAAAGTAATTCAGCAGCCGAATAAATTTACTCAGAAATCTGGACAAAAGTAAGGATTAGCCTCATCTCCGGCTACATTTCGTACAATTTCCACGTCATTAAAAATATTCTGACGAAAACTGAATTTGGAATTATGTCGATGTCTAGTTTCTTCCTGCGTCTCCAATTCACTAACTTTTGAAACTCCCATACTGTCATCACCGTAGGTAAACTCTGAAGATTCATTTTGTATACATTTTCACACATATGTTTTAGATTCTTCCCAGCCGTGAGTTACATGATTTATCGTGTCACACTCTGCCAACACAAGAATGCAGCGTACCAGCTTTTTCAGGTTTGCAAAGGTGGTACATTTTACCAACAAACACACCGCAAAAGGAACTGTTTTACAAGTTTCGCTTTCGGCGGATAGCATTTCCACTGAACTACAGCTTTCATCAAATGTGCGACATCAATTCTAATGTAACACTTCGGAATTTCAGTGCTAGTACGGAGAAGAAGACACATACATCTCTCGATATACGAATCAAGACTACAGTCATTAAATGAGCGCGATATAGCTCCAAGTAAAGCAAATGAAGTCACATACGCACTCCTTGGGTATTTTTGTAAAGTCCTTCAGCTATTTAGATATCCAGAACACAATTGTAACTGTATCATGAGACTCACTGCGTATCTCGTACTGAGATACGTATACACTCAACTGAGTATTGAAATTTATTACAAACTCGTACAAAAATATATGAGAAGAAGTTGAGATCGGTCGCTTTAATTTTAAAACCAAACTTCCGGTGGCATCAACCTGAACGCTGGGAAATGGACTTTGGGACCAATATCTCTTGTAAACATAAATTTGTTCCTTGGTCCAGTAATGAACAAAATATCCGTCATAACTTAGCGTGTGTACATCGCCTGCATAATTCGGTTCATATTTCATGGCTGCTAAAGTTAAAACAGGGTCTTTAATGGGTGGTATTTAGATATTATGCTTCCTGTTTACGGCATCTTGTCATACAGCTCTGCAAACTCGCAAAGACGGCAAAGTCGGTGCTTCTTTCTGACCAAAAGCTACATTTTCATTCAGTCTTGCTCTTCGCCAATTACTTGCTAATGTTCTTAACATTTCTTGTCCGATCTTCTGCCTTTTTTCACCTCTCAGTTGATATTTTTTTGAATGAGGTATGGCTCTGGTATCGGGAATGCGACAAAGAAGAATTAGCGGGCTTCCATCTACAGGCTCCTCTTCTGCAGATATATATACATTTGGCCTGACATTCTAAACATTTTCCAACTACGGATAAGAATTTTGTTGTCCTGTCGTCGCTTACACGAACCTTATTTCTTTTGAAAGACAGAATACAAGGAATTCCATGTTGCTGATAAAGATCCTCAGCGATTACAGAAGACCAGACGTTCCTCTTGAGCACTTTACGTCTTTTTATACAGTCTCCCTCCTTGTACACGACATCGCAACATTTAGGGCCACATGCACAGTCGTTCCGCGGGCTACCCACGGAAAGCCTGAGAGACCCTTGACCATTTTGTGTTGCACAGTCATCCCGTGGGACTGAAAGAGACCCGCGGCATCAGGGATTAGTCGCGGGAGGATCGAACCACCCTTGGCTGTCCCGTGGGTGATGTGTGTGTCGGTGAGAGTCAACCCTTGGGCCAATCGTGTCTACACCTCGTGATTTTATTTCTGTATTTTTCGAAATATATTGTATTTTAGCCATGAGTGTTGCTTTAACAGTAGACAAGAAAGTGGTACAAGCATCAGTTTGCGTGTTCACAATTTACAAAACTCGCTCACAAAACATCAGTAAACAAGCAGTTTACGATCAGACCATTTATGTTAATTATTTTATAATTTGAAAAATCTACCCAGTGTTGACGTAATAACATTATTATAGTCTATGGTGCTGCTCACTAGATGGTAGGGAGAAGGATAGGTTCAATTCAATTAAGCCTGTAGCTGAAAGGACTTTTCCTAAAAGTAAGCTTAGTTTATCGAACGGACCTATAATTCGTTTAGAAAAGAAAATGAGTTTTTGGTGCATGTATTATAACATTAATTCGCAGCTTGTTAACGTAAATAGCAGATCGTGCAGAGTAGTGTATTGGCTTAGCTCTCATAGGTCTTTGAGTGCCGCACATATCGCAACTCGCACATAGTCATACCGATGAACTTTGCTTTATTTGAAATAATAATAATATTTCTTCATGGAACAAATGGGTTAACTTCCAAAGTTGGTCGTCCGTTTCTAGTAAAATTTACAGGGAAGAAATTGATAATTTGCTCGTTTGTGTGGCTGATAATATATAAGAAGAGCGGAAGTTGAGTTTATTTTATTATATAAAAGGTGATAAACATGGAACTATCTGGGAAGCGGAGGGAACTACTTGCCGGAAGGTTACCGCATGATTGGATTGTGGGAAAGTTACGAGCATTGTGAACACGGCTACAGGTGTAGAAGGATATTACCAAGGAAGTGGGTTAAGAGCATTGCAGTTTGTGAAACTATACGGCTATAATGAAGAAAATCTTTTGAAACTGTGTGAAAGTTATAGTTTAATAAATCTAAAAACAAATTGCAGAAAGTGTGGTAAGCTTTGTTCCGACGAAAAGAACTGTGACGTATATGAGAACAAAAGGGGTAAAGATACATGACCGCACCTAACCTCCACATTCTCATGGTCAGTAATTGAAGAGAATCTACGAAAATACAAGAAAGCAATTTTTAATAATAAATATGAACATATGAAAATATATTTTGATAATATACATAACCGCACCAAACCTTACTTAACCTCCACGTTCCCATGGTCACTAATTTAAGATAATGTACGAAAAATGCAAAAAGCAATTATTAATAATAAATGTAAACATCCCTACCCTGCACGGTAACCGAACGAAACAGAAAACCAGTGAACTGGACGTAAAAATGATGATTTTTAAATTTTCACAGCTTTCATAAGGCTTTTAGTCGAAAACCAGACGGACGACCAACTGCGGAAGTAATGCCGAACAAATTTCACCTTGTGCTCGTGATTTAGAACTTGAGAAAAGAGGAAAATGTTCGCTTTAAATTAAACATACATTACGCTAGCTTTTCGCAATTTGGGTGAGCAGTCAATTGAAACACGCGTTATATTGCGTGTTCTATATACTACGTAATAAAACACGTGCTTCAATTGGCTACTCACCCAAATCACACGCAAAGCAAGCTAGCATGTAAATCAGTCCTTAGGAAGGATTCTGCCAGACTCCCCAACGGGTGGTGTAACCCCTACAAATCGTCGAGCATCCCCCAATTTTAATATCTTTGTAGTTAAAAGTCAATAGAAACCCTGCAAAAATTATTTACATTCCTAGCTTTTGCTTTACGTTACACAAACTGAAAATCCTCCCCTAGTTTTAGCAATTTCACACAAATGTTATAAACTTAAGTCAATGTCCCGACTTTTTCAAATGTAATAGTGTAGTCTCCCGGACTTTCTATCCTGGTACCGTCATTAATAGCGGGCAAACAAAGCCCTGTTAACAAAATGGCAAGTTAGGATATTTAGGTAATGCTCCATTTTAGTAACTTTACAATCTTTTTACTCTTAATTTTTCCATGTATTTTCATATATTTTCTCCTTTAGCTTAAATCAGTTTGCTACGGTAGACCTAGGTTCGGTTAGGTTTAATCAGATATGAAAACGTAAAAGGACCATGAACTGATTGTGGTGGAGCAATTTCCGATGTTATTTTTTAAATATGCTTCCTAACAGCATGGTTAATACAATTGCAATGCTCTTTCTGTAATATAAAATGTTCCATTTATTCTCTGATTTCTCCTAACATACATTTTCGTGATTTATTTTTTGAGTACATATTTCCCATGAGTACATATTTTTTCTCATTCTCTCTTTTTTTTAACAAATTTTGAAACCAATTCCTAATTAATGATCAAGATATTTTTTTCTTTTCTGATAAAATGAGAGAAAAGCTTATTGTTACTTCTTCATTAAAGTTATATTCTTCAGGTATTTTCCACCACACATCGCCTAATTCTTTTTATTAGGTGTTGTATTGGTAACTTAGGTGTTGTATTTTATTAGGTGTTGTTTCTGGGTGTGTGAACACCCAGAAACATTTTTCAACAAAGCGTGATCACATACTTCTTTCCACACACTATTTGTATACGATTTTAAATTTCCATGTTCGTCAAATATACCTTTAAAAAATGTCAAAGCTTCTCGCACCTTCTCGTTGTTAACAGCTGGCCTACGAGGCATCTCGAACTTCAGAACGTATACAGAATATTCTATATGTATTGCACTGAATAGGAAATATTAAAGTTCACACCCTGTACGCAGGCATTTCCTGGGTACATCTTGAACAAATACTATATAACTAACAAACACTTCAGGGAAAGATATTTTGCTTCTTTCCAGACATACAAATTTCTGCAGTCTATTTATGATAATATACAAGCCCACTTTTGGTCGATTGTTCTAACAGCAACAGTTCGTTAACAATAAACCAGAAAAAAAAACTAATAAAATAAAACAAACAAGAGTCAGTTAATCGGTTAACAAGCGGCTTATTAAAAGGTAGCGAAGAAACAATGTAGTGAGCACAAGATAGTAAACACATTTTCACATTTCAATTAGCAAGCATACGGCACCTCTCCATCTCTGTCTCTCACTGCACTTTGGTCCTTCCCCTAGAGCAGTGGTTCCAACTCACTTAATTTGACACATATCTAAACACGGATATATACTCAAATCTGAAGTCAGTTTCTTTTTATCTGCTTTGTTTCGACACTAGGGTGCTATACATACTATAAAGGGTCCTTGTAGCCTTACAAGATTAAAATGGCGTCATAAATCAAGGTGTCTGCACCCAAACCTGAAGCCCAAATATTTTCTTCGTGATGCCCCTATTTCCTGAGATAGCTCCTGACTTTTGATACATCCTATATTTATAGGGCTGCAGATTGATACGGGCAGAGAGGAGCTATTCATGTATTGTATATTCATAGGATCGTACGTGCTAGATAAACCACAGCGGCTACAGTTGCTCTACAATTTCAATAAGTGAGCAAGTTCCTGATATCTGGACTGTTTATTCATTATGATTAACCTGTATTTTGCAAAGCATGTACAATTTTACATGTGGAAACATATTTCTGTAATTTCTAATTTGAACGCAGTTAGGTTTTCATCGGGAAAATAGTTTTATTGATGCTAGGCTTATAATAGGTTACTTAAAACTTCATAGAACACTATTAATTTGACATTAACGAATTATATATTTGGTGCCCGATAGGTGGCACCAAAAACAGTTGAACTTTTCGAGGTGAAAGAATTTTTTTAGTTACGGCTAGTTTTGAAGAATTTTACATTGTTTTCGTATAGTTTTATTATTTGCAACTAATTTCATTTTTGTATATTGTTTTGAAAGTAAAATAAACTATTTCATGCATGAATGTTAAAAGTTTGGTGTTACCGGTAGACGAATGATCAAATCTTCCAACATAGACCAAACTCTCTAATAGCGTTTGTCTCGTGAAAGTGCACTGCATACATTTATCACGTCACCCATTACAAGACATTATTCACTGTCATTCATAATATCTGCCTCTCTTGCTTATTATTATTACATTTGGTTCGTTTTGTCTTCATCTATAACCTATATATTTTTATTTCCATTGTCATTCTTTAAATAATCTTGTCCATTGAATAATTTCACTAAATATATATATATGCTCTGACATTGTATGGTATTTGTTATATGTTATTTATCACAGGACGGAACAACTCCAGAGACATAATTGAGGATTAGGAGCCAGGAGAAGCCAAGAAGTCATAAATAAGAACTGATGTCCAAATTAATGGCCCAAATATAATTTATGAATAAAGATAACCCTAATTCACAAATTGCCCGCTATAAATAAACTTAAAACCTCCTTTCAAATAAATCCTCTTCCCAAAGAAAAACCACTTTGAATGTTTTTTGACCAAAAAAAACATAGACCAACTACAGAGAGATATCAAATCTAAGCACCGTAGGATTATTTTAACCAATCAGAGCTAGATATCGAAATTCCCACTCACAGTTGTAGTGTAAAAGGAAAACTTGCCAAAAATGCTTGCCATACCGGTCTATGCCAAAAATGCTTAAGAGGGCTCCTCGCTCCAACTCTCCCGTTTTTAATATTTTTCAAAATATTTCATAAACTAAGAGTATTATCAAAAATGTAAATTCATAGCGCACTAGAACTTACGAATTACTATGGAATGCAATGTACAGCGATCTCGAGATCGTGTCCATTGACGCGTGATACGTTTTCAAAGATTATGACGTCATTATTTAATTGAAGTCTGAGCACTCATCAATCCACAAGATTTCGAGATCGCTGTCCATTGCATTTCATAGTAATTTGTAAGTTCTAGTGCGCTATGAATTTATATTTTTGATAGTACTCTTAGTTTCTTAAATATTTTGAAAATTTTTAAAAATGGGGGAACTGGAGCGAGGAGCCCTCTTAACAGACCAATTTTTTTTCCTTAAATGCTCATCTCCCTATGAGTTTCCCATTATGAAACTTTGCACATGTCCTTATGAATAAAAGACCACTATTTTCAGAAAGTTACACAAATATCAGGGGGCCGTCATTTCTGCTATTCAAGGTCAAGGTTCAAATCTCCAATTTCGTAATGAGAGGTAAGTGTTTCATGTCAAATGAAAAGTCTATCCAAGATCTTCACAACGACGGAAGAATCGTATCTCTAACTTAATTAGAACAAAAGTTACAAGCGTTGTAAATCATCAATGTGACTCAAAATCTCAGGATGAAATTATGAGGGGTCGGTATATTTGTAGTGTATTTTTCTGATTCAAAATTTTGTTGGGAGGAAAAATGGCTACCGCGCAATACTTTCCTATGTAAAGCCTTAATAGGATGACTCCTCATATAAATCCAGCTAGAAAACTTACGATACCATGAAGAGTTTTCGTAAAGATCTAATGTTAAAAGGTTCTAATTGGTTGAAATGGAACCTTATGATTGGTGCATGAAATCGAGACAAGAAGGTGAAAGGAGGCACAAGCCATGCTTGGATTTATGTGCCAGTTTGGTTGAATATTCTTGGTATGAGAGGACTCTGTGTTAAGTTGTATTGGTATAAGAGGACTTTGTGTTAAGTTTTTCCGACTAAAGTTAAAGTATACAGGAATTGTGAAGTTTCGAAGTGGAAAAGAAACCTTGAATTTTCTGAAAGTGGTGAAATTGTTTCCCGTAACTGATTAATATCAGGAGATATTGTGTATGAATAGAAATAAGTTTTTATTTGTGAATACACACACGAATCCATTTTCATGATTTTGTGGAATGGTAATTCCTGGTTAACAAGAACAAACGGAAAAGTGTTAAATGAGGATAGTGAGGGAAAATCCTTACAGTAAAATTGTTCTGGAAAATTAACAGTGAAGTTTCTGTGACTGATTGTCCTTTTTATGGAAATACTAAAAATACCATATTTAGCGAAACATGCAGTATCCTTTTAAATGAGAGGTCGTATCCTTTGGAAATATAGTTCGAATAAAATTTGGTGTGATCTAATTTTATTTAGAATGATTCATGATAGTTTGCGAATTAAATGGAAGAAAACGAAAAAGGATGTTTTGAATATTTTGTCTAATGACAAGGTATGTATTTAAGTTATTTATTTGATTTGAACATAGAAAATTTCTTGTCTTGGATAGTTAAATTTTTCTTTGTCTGGATAATCAAATACTCTTCTTTCTTCGGAAAAGGTGAAAATATTAACAGGTTGTTTTTGTTAATGGATGAATGGTCTTTGATAATTATTTTTCTCCTGGGGTCAGGAATATTGCCCAGGAACGTGATTGTCTATTTTTGTTGTGATTTTCTGATATTCACGAAAAGAAGAAATTTCAGAAATAAAAGCCTTATTTTAATTTTTAAAATAATTCACATGTTTTCTTTTGAGTTGAAACTTCATGAACACCCTATATTTGTAAGATCGAGGTTGGGTATTTTCTTTAGGTGTTTCCAGAGAGGCCTACTTAAGGAGACTTTTGTACCAGGTAATTGGTTAATAAGTGATCAATTATCCCACGGAATATATGATGAGGATATTGCTAAAAGACAATATGCTTCATACTAAAATTCTGTTATCCTCTACGTCCATATTCCTGATAACGAGAATTTTTGGTGATGTCTTAAAATGGTAAGAAAATTGCTTGGTAAGACAACATACATTACAGTCTCCTACTCAGTGTACCAGCATTCAAGGTATTTCTTAACAAATATAAGTAAGTTGAATATATGCAGGCAGTTTAATGGAAGTATGTTGAGCCATTTAAAGATGGTTTCGTCAGGAAGTATATTGAGACTTTTAAAGACACTGTGTTCTTTTGGTTTAGCATGTACCAGTGTACCGGACTTTCTCGTCAAAGGAAGGAAGACACAAAAGCAAACAACGGGGCCAGTTGCGCCCTGTTGCCGAAAGGGGGGCTTACCCAAAACTTCACAAAACCTGGTAAAATATACCTGGGAGGCAAGTCTACATTATGCCACAGGAGAGGGCACAAAACAAAAAGAAACTGCTATCAGATCTGAAGACAGGGTGGGTACATACCCATCAGTGCCTTGCTTCAGGCTAGAACCATCGAAAACAGAACATGCACTAGTCTAGAACCGCGAAGCATGCATGGAAGAAGCCCGAAAAGAAGTGCAAAAAAACTCAGAAAGTTGAAAAAAGGAAACAGCTAGAACACGAAGGATAAATGCTTCCAAGATGGCGGGGGAGGGGGGAGATAGGTGAAAACATCCTGCAGGAAAGCAAAACACAAATTGCTATTTTAGTGACCTAACGCAACTAGGTCCCTAAAATGTACAAGGTTCAACACACCCGCGCACTACTTAACATTAATCACGAAATTTAGATAAGCACAACTGATTTGACTATTCCTTAATGCTTGTTGAAGCATCGAATGAAAATATCAAATATACCTTTATCTGAAGTTACTTTCTTATATACACCTGAAATAACGCTTGGCGGACTGAAATATCGAAAGGTTCTGAACCTTTACAGTAATGCCATAAAGATGGTAAACTATCTACTTCTTGATAAAACCCTTAACATAAGGAATATCTGGCCAAATATAATTTATTCTTGCTTAAGAATAACAATCGCAATGCAAAAGACTGATTGCTGAATTTCGTAAAAAAAAGTTACTAAAGAGAATTTTTAGCACATCAAAACGTGTTTTTTTTTTAAGATTCTGTTGCTTTCACATATCAGAAGGTAAATTAATTGTTTATAGAAGTGCTCTGCCTATGAGCAGAGACAAGATTTCACACACATTTATCCAAAAAAGGATTAGGTTATTTTCCGTTTCCAAATATGATAGACATTCTACACTTTAGCCCAGTTAAACAAAATTTCTACAATCACCGAAGCATAACATTTCCTTCCGAGAAAAAGATTAATTACGAATATAGCTATAGCTAGTGGGCAGAAATTCAACTTTGATACTCCAAATTTGTTGTCAAATATTTCGTATGTATTTTCCATTTTTGAACTTAACACAACCTAACCTCAAATTTGATAATACATCCAAGATATACTATATTCGGATTAGGAATAAATTTACACAACGCATTTCTATTCAGCAGACTGGCTTACAGTTTGCGAACGCAACGAAGGAGTTTTGAACTTTGCTTATAATCGAAACGAAACACTGCGAATCCTTTACATTTTACTTTAAACAAAACGGACATACAGTAGAGATTTCGTGCAATTTAAATCACACTAATTTCCGAAATGAACAAACAAAATGCTGAGTGGAGAAAAGAACGTGCATTTGAAAAGTAGCATCAACTATAGTGCAGTGCAAGGTAAAATATTCAACACTTTCGAACCAATGTTAACGTGCTGTAATTTCGCTATCTAAACATATGTGAACCAGACTTGGCTTTCAGAGAGAGAATGAAAAATTTAGACATTAACCAAAAAATACCTTATTCTAAACCGATCCCCGATGCCTGCGAAATTAAGCGGACATTTCCACTTGACATATTTCCATTAAAAACACAAACTACTGACATACTGTAGGTACACTAAATCACTTTCACACACACTGAAGAGAAGAGGCTTAGAGCCACCGATGATTATATTCATTTTTATTTAAAAATCGAAAGAAAAGAACCACTGCATACCACATGAAACACAAAATCACCTCACTCACTGATGAACCACCAAAAGTTCACATTGTTCGCTTCTAATATCACCCAATATGGACGGAGAAAAGACAGCCAGTAAAAATATTAATTCTCAGATTTCACCTTGCTGAATTGAAGTAGACGGCTATCAAATATGGATATATTTCATCAAACGAGGCTGCTTTTGATTTGTATAAACTTTTAATACTGGGCTGAATAATTATTTACTTCCTATGTGGAATTTTCGAGGGTCACCGGTTTCAGTGTAGCTTTTACAAGTTGACAGTCATAAGAGTACTGTCTGATCAGAGACGAGGATCGAATCAGAAACAAAGAGCTGAAGGTGGTGTGGCTTAACCGCCTAAATTTCTCAACGAAATACATCAACAAACAAATCTTTATTTATGAAGATTTAAAACGAAAGAAAAATTTTTGAAAAAAAAAATAATGCAATAAAATATCCCAAAAATAATTAAGTAATAAATTGAAGAAACAATAAGAATAAAATCCCACCAATACAACAATGGAAGAGATAACCGAACCACATACAAAGATTGAATGAAGTTATGGATAGGACTACTGTATACGAACTTCCGCTGTCTGGGATTTATAGATTTTGAAAGAGCCTTCCATTCGGTCTCCTTGGCAGCAGTACTTAAATCACTTTAACATCAAAGCATCGAAAGTACATACATCAAGTTACTGCGAAACATTTACTCGACTGCTACATCTGTCATTAGACTACATCAAGAAATGGAAAAAGTTTTTATTTGAAAAGGGGTAAGACAAGGAGATTCAATTTCTCCATAACTCTTTTCAGCGGTCCTGGAGAAAGTATTCCAAAATTTAAACTGGGATGAGGTTGGAATAAAAATCAATGGTGAATATCTTCATCAATTACGATTAGCTGGTGATATGGTCCTGTTTGCTTCAAGTGCAGAAGAACTACAAACCTGAGTGCAAAAACAGTAATGAGAGTTACAATATAGGCCTTAACATGAATTTAAGTAAAGCAAAAGTAATGTACAATCAACATGCTGAAAAGAAGGAAATAAAGATGAGCACAGAGACAATAGGCATAGTTGATGAGTATGTTTACCTAGGCCAGCTCAAAACATCGAATACCAAGTTTACCGATGAAATAAATAGATGATGTAAAATGGCATGGAGTTCGTATGGAAGACTACACCATGGATGTAAGAATATAATAGGACTAGTAACAAACAATTCACCCAATGTTATAAAAATGGGACTGCTGAGAGTGCAGTTTGTCATTCCAACATGGCGGATTGCGCATACTTCCTGGAAAGGAAGCAGGCGATATTGTGAATGTGCAATTAAATTGTAATTATCAAAATTTGTCCATAATTATTAATTATTATAAAATAAGTGTTATTGCAATACACTTCCTTCTCAAGAGCAGTGATGATTCAAATCTGAAACCTGATATTATTTCACTATTATTATTGAAGAAAAAACTTAAATATTGCTTACCTTTTTATCCTCACACGTACCTCTTGGTCGGCTTCATCAGACGCAACCTTCACATACCTTAAATTATTTCACATAAATTTAAAATTTGTAATTAAAAGTGGCTCAATTACCATTGCTTTTTATGGCCTGTTGTAATGTTTTGGTCAACTCAACATAGCGGCAAGGCGCACTTCCGGCCTATAAATTTTGGCTTGTTACTAGTCCTATTATATTCTTACGTCCATGGACTACACTTTATTTTCAAATGAAAGGAGATGAACGACGGTCATATAGCTAGACGAACCGATGGGAGGTTTACGACGAATGTACTACATTGGATTCCTAAAAAAAAAGAAACGACCGAGACGACGTCCAAATGGAAGTTGGGTAGATGAAATCAAGCGTTTTTCAGGAGCTACATGGACGAGGATCTAGGGAAATTTGGTAGTGTTGTAGCAGAGAAATTTTTTAAAAAAATAGCGACCTTTAGGTATATATTGCTGGCAACATTGTTACAGGCCATTTTACTCTTCGCAGTTGTTTATGAAGTTTGATTTCAAACAGATGTTTTTGTGAATTTTGTTAACGTACTTGGTAAAGTTTTAATTAATTAGTGAGGCTAAATTAGTATTTATGTTGTTATGTTATTAGTTTATTTATATTGGTTACAAATGTCAATTACGCAGAAAGATATTAAAAACCGGGGCAATTTTGTTCATTGTTTATAGGCTAGTTTAAAATTTTGTCCGAATACGTAAATGTATGATGAGGTTATATCGTACATATAACCGGGTAGTTAAGATCACGACAGGATTTTAAAAAGTGTTGCATGACAAAGTTTTGTGGAAGTAATGAGGGTCAATTGATGGAAATGGTCTGTATGAGCGCTATGTACGCCACCGATCAAATTTCCAAGTTTTGTTGCAAAGCACAAATGTCAAGGCGACAGCCTAAGTATCAGATTGTTCGCAGATACAATATCGCGTAACTAGTAGCGTATCATTTTGTATTATGTACAGTAGCAAAGGCAATGGAACGTACTAGAAAATGTTATTTGCCCTTGTACATTATCTACAATGATAGTACTAATGTACTCGTATTTTCACTAGGCTATTACTTTATGGTGTAATATTTCTCACAAAATACCGAGTCTTCTGCATTGATATTTTTTCATGGTCCTTGTACCCAACTTTTTTCACGTAATTTCATACTTTATTTCCGGTTTCTGATTCCGTGTGCTAGCCTACCGTAGCTGAGGTTAAATTACATAAAGTACGAAAAAGATAACAGTGCAAGGACCATGAAGTGCTAACAATAACCTTCAAGGGTGTAGATAATTAATCCACCGCCCAGATTCAACATATTAATAAAAAAAACCCAATCCTTTAGAGTCAGTTCACTCGAAACTTGCCCTCTGAATGGTGGACTAGTAATCTGGGGTTCACTTTAGCGGACGGTCCTCAAACCACCCTATTGACCAATATTATACGGTCAACACCAGTCCTTCTTAAAAATTAATAGCCACTGTTACTTCTATACGCACAAACCGACATGTTAATGTCCAGAAAATAGTATGATAACCCCACGAAAATAATTAATTCGGAAAATACGCACTCCTGTCCATTCGGATATGGTGACACGCGGAGGGATACTGATGGCATAATGAACATTCCTCATATTGTAATTTCATTTGCCGAATTTCGTCTTAAATTAGTGACTATTGGAACGTGGAGGTAAAGTAAGGTTAGGTGTGGTAATGTATCTTTACATTTTTCACTCTCAGAGCCGGTCCATTAGCGCGTAAAAGAAAATGGCACACGTCCCCATGTATGGCGGATCCATATATAATCCCACGTATATCGTATTGCACCCTGATAACACTGGATCATGACTCTAAAAGAAATTTACTTTAATTTGCGTTTCAGTACTCCACTTTGGTAAGATAACCTTTCTCCTGTAAATTTTACTTCATTTGGTGTAGATAAAGTAAAACGAACCCAGGTTTTCTTTTTCGTAACTAGTTTCTGTGGCGGTTACAGGCTAACCAACGTGGCAGTTTTTTTTTCGCACCATAGTTCCTTAGTATACCTTACCTAACCTAATATAACTTAATGTAGACCAACTACATGAAAATTTGCGTAACAATGGGAAATATCGTTGAGGACAGTCTGCTTTCCATAAAAATACACAAGTAACAGAAAACAATAATTACTGCTATATCAGTACAAAACAGACGACAATTACAGACTTGAATTCCTATTTGTGAAACTATGTCTACGAAGGGCAACATTCCTCACATCATAAATTTATTTTAACACTACTAAACCAAACCTGAAATCAGTAATTGTAAGGTGGACCGACCCAGGGAACCCTTCAAATATACTCTTCCTAAGCTAAGACTCAATAACATCGCAAATAATTCGATATTAATGTTTCTAAAGCTAACAAACCTAACTTCAAGTGGTATATGAAAATTACCGGAAAGGCGGATTTGTAAAATCTTATAGCATAAAAGGGACACATTATATCGAAGTCACGTTACGACCCTCCCCCTAATATGTATTAAAATACCATCATGTTATTGCGAGTTTCTGGTTCACAGTAAATGTTCAAAATATGTGTGAGAATGGTTGAGCGTATTTTAAACAACTAGGCAGACGTTATAGCAGGCTGCATCTAGTGGTGAAAGTGTATTGCCTGCCAAACATAGTTGTAGCAACCGGTACACTCATAAGTATTTTATTAGAGAAAATCTAATACTCGTCAGGAAACCATGACCAATAAAATGATCTTGCTGGTCCACCAGGTGTCATAAAGTTCACTAATACGTGTACCTTCTGCTTCACAGCTTGGGTAACACTTTTCAAGTGTCTCTGCTGGTCATAAATAGCAATAACATAGCTACCAGGTTATGTGCTGCCTGGTCCAGAATCATATACATTATCGACGCACACGTTGTGCATTACCACATTAACAGATAGAATATTTAAATGAAATATGATTGAAGTTTGGTTCAGAAGCGACGGAGAGTTGTTAGGATGGCAAGAAGGCTTTATGGAGCAAGCACATGTCAATTTTTTGTTATGCTTTAATCTAGGCATGGTAGTTAAGATAATATTGAGAGTCAGGGACTTTTTGGAATAAGTCAATTTAGAGATGATACTGAGGCAGATACAGGTTTCATTGGAAGATGGTTCCCCAATATCTTGGTATTAAGTTGCTATACACTCAAATAAACTGGTCTGGCTGGGGGCTTCCTGTATTCCTTTCCTTGGACCAGTAAAGTTGACTGTTGACGGGGATACGCCCGAAAAGCCAGGAAGCACTGAATGTAAAAATGATTTTTATAGTGGTTAGTAGTATGTCATCGTCTCCCGTTGGGAGATCCAAGAGTCAAATGCGGGTCGGCAGTTTTGCCTCAAGATTTCACTGGTTTTACTTAATCACAGCAGGCAAAATGTGATCGTGTTCTGATTGACACGTACTTTACATCAGTAGCCTAGGATTGCCAGATATCCAGAATTTTACGATAATGTTTCTCGTCCACGCTTCCTTCATAACAATAATACGAGTAATGCCGTCTTTCTTGCAGCATGGTCGATTTAACAAGTCCAAGAACCTGCTTTTTATTCCTAATGTATGACGTTAATTTACGAAGCTGAAAAAGCAAAAGCTAACATGATATACTAATGCTACTTCCATTACGTTCAGATGTATGATGAAAACACTTTCACTCATGCAATGAATGACAAAGTTGCGGAGAAAGAGAGCGTAACCGGGTTCATAGTTTAAATTCATTCTTAAAAACTAAATCCTGAGCCGAAGTTGCTTAAAGGCCTTAAAAATTAAATTCATATATCGCTTTCAGGTAATTCAATTGAGCTAAATTAATCAATTGTATTGTACGATAGACATTAGCATTATTTTTCTTTAATATACAACAAGACCGGGAGAAGGGGGAAAATATACATATCCGACTTGTTATACAATAAATTTGGCCGAAAGTATTCAGAAATCATTATTAAATGTTCATTGATACGCTGTGATAAGATATTGGTAATGTTTTCAGGGTGGTTACCACCCTGGAGAACCAGGAATACTCAGGAAATTGTATAAATCTGAAAAAACTCAGGGAAATTATAATTTGGGAGGAAAACTTAGGGAAATTTATACGGTGGATCTGTCCACAGGTGGTAAGAGGATTGCGCCGGCAAGGCGGAGGTCATGGGTTCGATTCCCACTGTTGACCGGATTTTTTCAGTGTTCTGAAATACCAATAATGTAAAAGATGCCTGGACTGGCTGGTGGTGGGATTTTAAAAAATATCATTGCTTATTATTTACATATTCCACTATACTAAGAACTCAGCGAATTTGCAAAATATATATCTCCCAACCCGTCTGGTCAGCGTGGGAGCAGTAGACCAACTCCTCCCTTCGGGGAGAGGCTATGAATATGGCTGCGATTTATTTTTATATATATATATATATATATATATATCAGTCATGGAAGACCACCTGAAAAACTCAGGGAATTTCAAGTCACACATTAGTAGACACCATATATAAAGGAATTATTATTTTGGAAGAAATCATTTCCCATTGGAAAACATGACTGTAGTAAGCCAAAACTGGACAGGATTGTGGACAGAAAATTCTGTTATTTTCCTTTTAGGTTCATAACTTTTATTGAACTTCCGAATAATGTTACGAATTACCTAGTATTACGGGTTATAAAGAATCAATTTCTTTGTTTATTATTGGTTTCTCCTATGGGGAACAAAGTGTGATATAAAAGAACTGCATAAATTTACATTTTTAGGTACTAAAAACTCAGAAATTATGTCTGATAATATGTTGCGAAGCCCGGGTTGGATTCCCCAGTTACTGTAGTAACCAATATTTCTGTACATTTTTCAATATGTTTCCGTAGACAGAATCTTTGTGTACAGGAAGGTAATACCGCGTAATGATATCCTAAGTTTGAATGTTTTTCATACAAAAGGCTTGCTGGTATTACACGCGCTATCGAAATATAGGTTACAGCAGCGTTCCGCAAACTGTGGTCCTCGAGAACTGCACTTAGGCAGGCGCAGGGTGGTCCGTTGAACCTACAAACTATTAAAACTGGTCCGCACTTGAAAATAGTTTGCGGAACGCTGGGTTACAGTATTAAAAGCAAAGAAAAGGGTTTGTTGAATTATTTGCATTTATTATAATTAAAAAGGGGGGATGGGGTAAATATATACAATTATACAAAAAGGGGGAAATTGCAGAATAGAAAAGCGGAGAAAGATCAGTAAACCTTAAAACACCGAAGAGTACATAAAAAAATAAAAAAATGTTTCAGTTTTACTTGAAATTATAATCTGAACCGTTCACCAACTGTCAGAGAGGTGACTACATTTCATCAAGTTTCTAGCTGTATCCATGACAAACTACAATCGCTTTGTCTTAACCAGAGATTGTCAAGTGACAAACCGCCTCCGCACGAAACCCATCGTCATTAACTTTGGGCGCCCAATAGATTGTATCTACTAGGTGAGGAACAGAGGTGTTGATCAAGAGGACATTCTCGTAGCAAAATCTCGTTATTTCAAGTACAAACAGGAGCAGATCAATAAACAACATATAAGGCATAAATTATAGACCTGTTTGTAAAAGAAACTCGTGGGGTTTCTTGTAGCGCACGTTTTTTCTGTGGGCGCAGTTCTAGTTAGCCTAGTTTTTACCCTTTGAAATGAGGACTGGCTACGTGCCTCCCATTTTCCTAGAGGAACCATTTGTCGTATCCTGTAGTGAGACGCTGGATGAATGAGTTTGATATTCCTGTACAAATGAAACACAGGTTGTGGTTCGCCGCTGGAAGTTGTATGTGCAGTTTCCGAACTCTCATAATGCGTGAAAGTGGTTCAGGAGAGTCTTTTTGGAACATCTCAGATAAACTGGAAAGTGTCTGTCTGAGTGATGATTTATATTACGAATGCAAGTTTCGATATTCCGTGAATAATATCAGTTTTCACGGAAGTGTCAATCGACAGGAAGACTTGAAATGAGCATTTCATCCGCACGCTATCCTGTCTCCACTGGAGTTTTATCCAGACATACCGTTCCGTTAATGTTTTTGTTTTGATTTGGCGGCTGAGATTGTTCGCTAAAACGTAGTATTGTAGATTCGATCTGAAGTAATTTATATCTGTTCTTTGTGTTTAAATTTATTTTTGTAAGTCCTTTAGACAATGGCAGAATCCCGAGAAAACCTACTGCATATGGTGTTTGTCCACCACTAAGCCCACATGGGACGAGCAGGGATCGAACCAACGACCCCAAGCACCAGTTGTGAGCGCTCTACCGCGGCCCCTGTTAGGTTTTTGGTATTTGTGGTACAGGTAAGATGTTGGTTGAAAGTCTCACAACCACGTCAATCTCTTACCTTCTGTGAGGGCCTTTAGTGTTTTTAAAGTTGGTAGAGGGACGCAAGATCGTTTGTACCGAACGATCTTACGCCGGAGAGCCAACTCTAACAGCATTTGGTCGACTGTGTGTACGCGACTGGTGTGCTCGAATGTGTTTGTCTGTTTTCTCGTTCCTGTGCAAGTTAACAGATGCTTCACTGAACCTGACTTAGCAAACCTCTTGCTATTTCTGGGACCATTATAGCGAGAAGCTTGCCGGATACTCTTTAGCAAATCATTTGTTAAATTCCGGGATACTGAGAAGTTGTGTGCCGTCTCGATTGCCGACAAATGGCTCCCCAAAACTGAACTGGCAAATACCTTACTATTTCTGAAGCCATGATAGTGAGATCCTTTCCGGGTACTCTTCAGCAAGCCATTTGTTTATTTACTTGTGTTGGACGCACGAGAATTTTGTGTGTATGGGAGTGTAATTATTTTTAGAATATTGAAAATGTAGTCATAGATTCAGTGATAATAAAAGAGTATTGTTAATAAAATATGCACTTTGTTGCACGGTTAGTACATTGACACTTAACGATTGTTAGCGCTGCTAATTATACAGTAGAACAATGTAGTTTGTTTGAACTGAAAATTCTTATTTAAAAAAAAAAAACAGACTGACTAGGCTATACACTTAACTTTATTGGAAAAAAACACAGCAAGCGTTCAGTTTCAATGTGCTAACATCTGCCTCAGACTAAACACTAATGAACACTCTGAGGTTGTGTTGATTAGTATTTCATCTGAGGAAGTTACTAGAACATTGAAACTGAACGCTTGCTGCGTCCTTTTACAATAAAGTTAAATGTATAGCCTGTTTTAATTAAATTAAGCATGGATACAAGGCCTCAATGTATCTTAATTTTTATAGCGTCAGTATATTAAATGCCGAAAATCAGAGACGTCATTTATATTAACCAAGTGTGTATCATCTGTATGTAGACAATGTTCGGAAGAATATTCGCGGTCTAAACTAGACGTGGCTAGCTACTTTCTATACGAGGGGCAATGTATGAGTGGTCGCGTCACGGGCCGTCATCAGAAATAATCAATATAGCTAGTATATCAATCAGTCTGCGGTAAAAACCAATTTAATATATCTTTTATCTTTCTGCGGACAGCACAAAATAACATGCGGACTAGCTGTTGCCTGCTCTAAAGCATTCAAGGGTTATTGTTTGAATACACCTACCATCCAGTGTGGTTATCTCTGTGTTTGGACAGATTTCTGAAGGTTATTGGAACTGAACTTCGTGATATTATGACTTCCTTCCATACAAGCAAGTTGTCGGAGGTTATGACCCAAAATGCTCAAACCTATCCAAAGTTTACAAGTTCATGGTAATTATTATCTTTTCCTAAATGGAAGTTCGTACCATCTGCTCTGTTTCATTCAAAATGCGGTAGAAAATATTAACGTTTTATTTATTTAGTTTAGGCACAGTAAGGAATGTTACAAGGTCTTAAGATTGAGCAAGCTGCTTGACCACAGTGACTATAGTTATTTGCAGCGAAACATGTCCAACATATTTTGTTTATCAAACACGTTATTTCATTATTTGACTATTTTTCAACATTTCCGCGTTTAATCTTTGTAACCTACAAAAGCTGAGTCAGTTATTCGCTCGATTAAATTAAAATTGCAAATTATGGCTTCAAAGCAGTTTTTAACCAATAAGAATAGAATACGAAGTCAGGATGACTCACCTTACATTGTTTTCGAAATTAAATGAAATGAGTCGGTTGTTGAGGTTCTGTGTTACATTCGTTTCGACTCCTATGATTTGAAGTTTCGAAAATATTTTAAAAAATGAAAAGCAAAGGGTAAAGTAAAAATGCAATATCTGCTATAAATCCAGTCGATATTTGTATTATATTTTCTCGTTCATTTGAATTGTGAGCACTTTTCCAGTGTGTCTACCGCCCTGGAAAACCGGGAACACCTGGAATACTCGGGAAATTGATAAGTTGGGCCTGTCCACAGTTGGTAAAGAGCACTTGCCTCGGCAAGGGGAAAGTCGTGGGTTCTATTCCCACTGCTGCCCAGATTTTTTTCAATGTGTTAAAATCCTCTACTGTAAAGAAATTATCTTTTTTTGTCTCCCTTGTGAAATACCAAGAATGTAAAAGATGCTTGGACTGGTTGGTGGTGGGATTAAAATAAAAGTGTCATTGAGTATTATTTAGATGTGTTCCAGTATACTAAGGACTAAAAAAATTTGGAGAAAAAAAAAATATTATGGAAAACCTGGAAAACTCGGAATTTAAAATCACAAAATTAGTAGACACCATGTGTTTTGTGTATATCATTCAATTATGTACAGTGTCTTTTAGCTACCAATAACATACCAGCACTTGATTTTGTTTTCTTTTATTCATGAAAACTTCATTTTATTTCTCCAGTGGCCAGTAATTAAATGTGATCGTGGAAGAGAGAGATGAAACAATTATTTACCATTGAGGTCGAAATTTTGAGAAAAGAAGCCCGAAAGTTTCCAACGAAAGAAGTTTTTTATTATTATTATTATTATTATAATTATTATTATTATAATAATAATAATAATAATAGCGTTTGCCTTTCTAGTCTCAGCTCAACTCCAAAGTACTTTTTATCCAGAAACTGAAGCATTTGCATACTCAAATTTCTCCGCCATGCTAATCTAGTGATAAAATGTAGCTTCCAACTTTTGAAACAGAAATAACGAATAATGAGTAAAATATTCGTGAAATTAAATTTTCTAGCTCCTATGTTTGTTTGTTTGTTTGTTGTTTTCTTCTTAAACAATTCATCTTGAAGGACCACGAACCTTTTTACTCAGTTCAGTTATCCAGACAAATATGCTCTAAACTCCTTCAACCTTTTATTACGAATCAATTAGATGATTATTTTGAAATAAATTTCTTGCTGAAAATCTACAAACTATAAGGCAGAGCACTTTTTTTAAACGTGATATAATGTTGCGATAAAGCTTTTGGTGATCCCTCGATGTAAGAGGTCCTGTATATACTGTATGTCACATTTTAACCAATTAAATTTACTTTGCTAAAAGTCATTATGCGTACTTCCGTTTAAGCTAATTATACACGTTATGCGTAAATGCCTGTGTACTTCTGTTAATTTTGTTTTTCAATATGATCTCACTGAACTACCATCATACAACTTGGCACATACATTCTTATCATATGCACATTGGAATTATTATTTAAAAAAATAAAAATTTCGATTTTGAACTATGCAAAAACTAAAACTTTCTGTTTTATTTTGAAAAAATTTAACGATTGGTCTAATAAAGTCAAAGCTCTTAAAATTCTGAAATGAATGGTGCAAGATTGAGCTGTCTAGGACAAATTGAGTTTCGAGCTTTTAAAGGTTTCAAAAGGTGTGTGTGTGTGTGTGTGTGTGTGTGTGTAAAAAAAAAAAAATCAGTCGATTATTTTATTTTTAATAGTTTATAACAAAAATACAAAGGTAACATACATGAAATTTTGTATTTTTGATATTGATGTATACAACACAATTACCAAATATCACACACATTGTAAAACCTAAGGTCTAAAATTGTTTTTTATTTCTTGATTTGGCATGGAATGACCCACCTATCCTCGCATGCTGGCAACAGGTTCCGCACTAATAATGTTTCCACTTCATAACAGGAAGGACAACATGGACGATGCTGAAAAGTAGCCAGAAAGGTTGCAGTCCTTTGTAAAATAAAAATACTTTTTCTTTGAGAATGGATTGGAAGCACATCCGAAAGCTAGGAGATATTAATGTCAACAAGCTTGCAAGGTAAACGCTATTAATTTCAGGGCAGAGACGGATCCAAAATTTTCGTGAGGAGGGCATAGGTCTTGAGGAATAGACCACGGACCTTTTCGATATTTCCCCAATAAATTAATATTTTTAGGTATAAATTTATTATTTTTTACCCTCATATTGCCAAATTTCATCATGGAATATGAAAGCGGTGTCTCCAAAATTTCTAGGTAAATTAGATTTGTCCTGAAACAAATCAAAGCTTCCTCTGAGGTGAATGTTGAAATAGTGTTATTAAAAATATATTTTCTCTTGAGTATGGGGCAGGCCACCCGCGTCCCCTCTCTAATTTCGCTTCAGGGTTGTTTCACTAACTACAGTTGATGTCACTTTAAAGCATTTTTAAGAACTGCGAAGGATGAAACAACTTGCCTTGGTCGCACTGTTTTATATATTTTTTAAAACCTCCTTGCCACCACCCCAAACCGGCGTCCAGATACCCAGATGTTAGTTCTGCTCCATTTTCATCACTTCTCCAACAATCACTATTAATACTGCTAATGGTCGGTACACCCTCAATCCAAAGGGTACATGCCACATTCCTAATGTTATATACATCCTAACCTGCAAGTTCTGTGATGCCTTTTATGTGGGGGAAACAAGTTGTACTCTTAACATTCGAATTAATAACCATCGTTACTTCTGTACTATCAACAAACGGGATGCCCCAGTTTCCTTGCACACCGAGTTCCACTATACCAATTTTGATCTGTCTTTCCTGGTTGCCATAATCCACATATTACCCCCTCCGACCAGCACCTCAACACGCCGTCTGTGGGAGAATGCCTTTATTCACGGTTTAAGCGCGAAAATAAAACCTGGCCTTAACCTTCAATAACTCTAAGTTCCCCTTTTCCTCTGCATTTTCAACACATTTCCATCCACGATCCCACCTTGTACTTACACGCTATATAGTTATTATTTCAAGTTTCTGAAATCTACGCGCTACAGCAGTCAGTTGTTCTCGTTTTGATGCTTTGTCCGCTACGTGTCGCCACTGTCTCTTCAAACTTGTACTTTGTGAACACGTGAACTTCGCTCTCTGCCTCTATATTTGAAAACGTGTAATACACGAAATATAGTGACTTTTTTATGTGAATATGTGTGATCTATGCGAAATTAAGCTGTAAATATTATCCTTTTTTCTCCTTAGTTTGTCTTAAATGTGTATATATATATATATATATATATATATATATATATATATATATA
>JAGDQP010007327.1:24041-64243 GCA_022664845.1 Lepisma saccharinum | reverse complement strand
AAGGTGCAGCCGTGATAAGAAGTGTGTTCAGGTATGGGGGGGGGGGGAGGTGCGGAAGTTGTGATTTGGAGGAGTAGCGATGGTTGTTGATGCGGATTGTTAGAGGAGTTTGAGTTTCGCCAACGTAGAAAGCGGAGCATAGATTACACAGTAGGAGATAAATGAGGTTGGAAGATATGTAACTGCCGGAGTGTCGGAGAGAGCGTGTCTTGTGAGTGACAGGATGTACGAAGGTCAGACTGGGATCAAAGATAAGACAGGTTCTGCAACGGGATCTATTGCACTTGCCACGTTTGTGGAGATGGGGTGGGATTGGTCCAGTTCTGATGAGAACCGTGTTGAGATTCGGAGGTCTTCGGTAGACTATTTTGGAGCACGACGGGAAAGCAATGTTTCAGGTGACGCAGTGAGTATGGGGTGCGCCAGTTTGAGGAGCCTTTGGAGAACCTGAACTGAAGGCTGGGTTGGTACTGGGTAAGAATATTAGGAGAGGAGGGAGCTTCACGGGGATGTCGGTTGGAGTTTAGGGTGATTTCTGGTACGGTCCAGTTGTTTACGGATGGGGTGTTTGGGATATCCACGGTCAGTGAGAGCTGAGGAGAGGGTACTGAAATAATTTTGGGGCAGGTCATCAGAGGAACAGAAGCAGGAGCCCCGGACAGCAAGAGTGTTTGATATGGTATGGATGGGAGCTGTTGAAATGGAGATACTGCATACTGTTGGTAACTTTGATGTGAACGCCTGTCTCAAGTAGATTGTTCTTGAGCCAGACATCCACATCAAGGAAAGAGTTATGTGTTCCCTGGAGAAATAGCAAGTGAATTTGACGGTAAAGATGCAGTTGAGGTTTTACAGAAATGTTTCCAGTGACTCTTGTCCGTGGGTCCAGATCAAGAAAATATTGTCGATATAGCGAAGCCAGGCGGAAGGATTGAAAGGTGTGGAGTTGAGGTATTGAGTCTCCAGGCGTCCCATGGAAAGGTTGGCATAAGAAGGGGGCCATGCGAATGCCCATGGCTGTGCCTGCATAATTCGTGTAACTGACAAACTGGCCTGTAAAAACGAACCTTTTCAATATATTTTTATGAAATTTTCTACAGTTGCTCACAAAACGATGACGTTTTAACACAGTGAAAATACTTTTTTCTTAAATTAAAATTTAATCCCTCGTTTGTGTGTTTAAATTTAAAAGTGAACCTCGCTTGTGGGAAAATACAATGTTAATTCAAAGGAACACTTTTCCTTGTCTAATTTAATTAATTACCAAGAAATTAAGTATTTCTGTCAAAGATATTGTATCATCGAGCTCGAGCTGCAATATTTTGTAAACGGAAATCACCATCTGACTCAATTTCTTGGTAATTAATAAATTTAGACAAGGAAAAATACTCCTCTGAATAAACAATGATTTTCCCATAAGTGAGGTTTACTTTTGAATTTGAACCCCAAACACGGTAGTTAAAGTTTAGTTTTCGAAAAATATTTTCACAGTGTGAAAACGTTAGGGTTTTGTGAGCAATTGTAGAAAATTTCATGGATATATATTGAAAAACCTTCCTTTACACAGGTCTGTTTCTCAGTTAGACGAATTACTAAAGAGTATGTATATTAGAAATGTGGTATTTAGGACAAGGATGGGCACATAACTTTTAAGGTAGAACTAAAAATTAGTTGATAATGTGTATAGCGAAAATTGAACCGGATATTTTGAAACTGGTTAAATCAAAATGGGCTCAGATTTCGTGCTAACCTAGTAAACTTGTGCAATGTTTCGTAACGTTTTAATTTTTTTTTTTTTAATTTTGTGTAACATTTGCTTTTCATTTGAAAACATGACTTGATTTGCTGTATTTGATAATACATATCCTAGTTATATTACCGGAAACGTTTTCTAAATATTAGACTAAACTTTTAACAGAAATACTGTTCTGTATCGGAATACATTATGTAAAATTATTTTTACTAATGTGAATGGCTTTGTATAGCTTCAACTTCTTGGTTAACAGACGGTAGTTTACTCTTTGAGTCAAGTTTTGATCAGTTCTGAATAATTTTCAGTCAGTGGCGAAAGTTCGTATCCATTCGTAAAATTTATTTTGCGAATAACTTTGGAAACGATAAACTGATTTGTGTTTTCTGTAACTTACAGGAAATCATATTCTCTTTTAAGTTACAGGAAACTGTACGAAAATCGGTTCATCCTTTCCAAAGTTATTCGGAAAAGAAATTTTACGAATAGGTACAAACTTTTGCCTTTGACTGTACATGTTTCCATGTAAACCCCAGCGCACTCACTCCTTGCCTATATTTGTTTTCCATATGGAGGAAGAAAAGTGATGACTATGATTTTCTTCGTGGCTTGGTTAGATAAAGCAATCCCTTGTCCGTCCGCGCCAATTTCCTTTGCTTCTAGTTAACCAAATTGTTTAATGAAACTATTTATCTTGAGTGTAAATGTGTTCAAATAGTGATCAGAGATGAGAAAGTATAGAAGTGATCCAAAGGTGTTCCAGTAAAAATGCAGAAGTGCACGCTTCTTTTTAACTGCTCATTGATTTTGTTCATTGCGCAATTTGCAATATTGAGTCAGTCCAGGTGCTGATAGATTGATTGAATTTTTATTGAGGTTCTAAACAAAGTTAGATGGGGTCCTCAAGACAGAGTCAATCTATCATTATCGGGAAAGCTGGATGCGAGCCATTTCGTTCAATGAAACCCCATTAGGGCTTGAAACTGTCACTACGCACAGGTGAGCGTGATATTATCTCGGCTAAGCAAGAGTATCAACTCACGCGTTTTCACAGAGGAAAAATTTGGCTTTTCTTGAACACGGTACGAACATGGAATATCCTAGTTTGAAATCCGACGTCGTGCCGACTATACTACGGAGGTACTAACATACTGCAAACTGATGCGATGTGACTATCGTTATACATTACGCAATAGCTGGATGACTAACATGCATATACGGACAGAACTAGATGAATGTTATAAAATAAAAATCGATGTCATTTATACTTAACCATAATTAGCTAACATCAGTACGCAGGCCAAACAAAACAAATAAATTAATGATGCAAAAGAGCTAAGTAAAAACCAATTTTGATGATAACATTGCACCATGGCGTTGTGTCGCGATAATTGTAGACACAACGCTTATGGCATGCCACTCAAGTTATATATAGCCCCGATAGCAGAGTAAGCTTATTGCAAACTTGTTGCAACTTTGCCATGTCAAGTGTATAAGCTTGCGTCAAGTTTGTCATGTCAAGACTAAAACTTGAATCATATTTACTAGTTGGAACCGGATAAGCCTGTCATATCAAGCTTGTTGAAGCAGGTCCTGCCTTAACACTAGCGGCCAAATATATCAACATAACTATCTACGTTCAGCTTGAGACAAATTCGGAGTTCTCAAGCCAACATTATACAGTCAGTTTCAAACTTGTATCAAGCTTGTTATATCAGTCATACGAAACGAAAAATCATCTGCAAAATCAAGCTTGTCATAAGCTTGCATGCTATGTAGGAGACGTGCAACATGACGTCTTATGGGAAGCCAATACATATAATATTGCTGTTAGTCAACTATAGTGCCATCTACCGATGAACTATAGTACCACAAACTAGGTACATAGTACAGAGCTGCTAGAAAGAGACTCCACGATTGATGGATTTGATTTCGTAGAGACAATCATTGTTCTTCCTGTCCCGCATTTTAGACCAGCAACAAAACTTTATGAAAATAAACTGGTTTACCCTGTTCGGGCGCCATAATGATGTGGGACTTTTGTGCAAAAAAAATTAAAAAATCAAATCTTATGAATTTTCAAGCGTAGACGATTCCTGTGATAGTAGCGCCTCAAGTTAGTGGACTGGTGAACCATTGATTGAAGTTTTGGGTTGTGGTCGACTCTACTAGTATGATGTCATGCACAATGAGCTTGTGAAAAAATATCAATGTCGCTTTATCTTTTGGATGTGAGTTTCTTATTAATAGAATGTAAGAATAGGATATTATATTAATAAAATTGGTTTATTTAATTTAGAAATTTAGTCCTATTATGTCAACTAGTTTTGTTGACAGACTAGGGTTGACATTGTATTATACTAAAGAATGGAAGTCGAAATATTAGCTTATCTCATAACTAATGTCGTATGTGCGATGACCGATGCAATGACGCCATCTGACGAGCAAATAGTGAAGTAGACGGCGAGTGCCATAGCTGAGTCATATAGAGCACTTGATTGTATAGCAGTGTGTAGGAGAACGGTCTACTCCACGTTTTGGAACTGTGGCTTGTGTTTGATCATGGCAGTGTCGGAGGACCACATACGTCATGTCATGCTGTATGAATTTCACCAGGGAAATCCAGGCAGAACAGCGGCACAAAACATATGATCAGGGGGCTGTGGATGTGCGAAAGTGCCAGAGGTGGTTCCCAGCCTCACCGATAAGCTACGAAAAGGGAGACTTGTGCAGCTGGACTACGCTGTCCTGCAAGCAGCGGTGGAGGCAAATCCAATGCAACTGTTGAAGAACTGGTCAGCGAACTCCATGTCACCCATTCGACCGTTCATCGTCATCTGCAGGATCTTGGGTGCGTGTCGCAACTCGGAAAATGGGTACCCATTACGTTAACGCCTCATCAGCAGCGAGTTGACATGTGAAGTTCCCTGCTCACCCGTCACAGACGTGTGCCATTTCTGGACAGAATGGTGACAGAAGATGAAAAGTGGTTCATCTATCATAACATTACACGCAAACGGCAGTGGGTACCTGAAGGGGGGAAGGAGCTAAGGAACAGTGCTAAAACAGGATCTCTACCGCTGCAAAGTGATGCTGAGTGTATGGTTGGATATCCGTGGGAGAATCCATTTTGAGCTGTTGCCGCGTAAACAGACCATCAATGCAGATGTCTACTGTCAGCAGTTTGAGCGCCTATGGTCTACATTGTTGGATAAACAAACGTTCTGCTCTTGTTAATCGCAAGGGTGTGCTTATCCACGGTGATAACGCGCCCCCACACACGACAAGAATAACCTCTGCTAAGATCGAGGAATGTGGCTGTTAGAATCTCTCGCACCCGGCGTTTTCACCAGATCTTGCACCAACTGACTACTGTCGTTTTCGCAGCCTGCAAAACAACCATTCCCGGAAAAACACTGCAAAATAAGGATGACGTTCGACGAACAGTGGCCTAGTTCTTTGCATCCAAAACCAGTGACTTCTTTCAGCGGGGGATTCAACAACTGGTTGATATGTGGCAGAATGTTGTGGAATTCGATGGAAATTATTTTCCTGACTAACGGTAGTGTTCCAGGTAAGTTATCGTTTCTTCCTCATGGTGCAAAATATCACACGGGATAAACAGATATTGTAATTAGATGATGTTATGGACAAATGGTTTTAAGAAAACATGAGTTTAATGTTTAAGATCTAGAAGACAATATTGAAAAAAAAAACAAAAAAACAAGGTATTTTAATTTTGTACTGATATAATTGAAGATAGAAATGTATGGAATGAATTCGAAGGTAATATTGTATCGTATGTAGTACGTTCCCTTAGGAAAGATATTCAAATACATGGATATTCAGAATAAACACCGGATTATGCAAGATGAGAGTTTATTAGTGACTTGAATATGGTTTACATACTTCCGTTTGACATATTTAGTAATATAAATAGAAAACATGGGTTTATTGTAGTTACCACTGTCGGCCAGCTAAAAATATTCTATTTTGTTGGGAGAAGAGGACATTTTCAAATAAAATAAAATCCAACACTCATATTAATTAAATACATCCTTTCTAGACGCTTACTGTTGAACGTAATAAGCTTATTTCTTTTTAATCTGTTGTATCCTTTGCGTTCCATTTATTTATTCTGTATTTCTAGAAATAAAATAGGTATATTATAAATTTAAAAAAGTCTTAGCGAAACAAAAATCTAAGTTGAAAAATTGTTATTAAATTCCCCTTTTGTAACACACTTCCTTCTCCGATCTAAAGCATATTTCAAAGCTATTAATAACGTTTTCCTGATTGAATAGGCTATGTCTGACATTGAGAAATTAAACAAGAAGGAGAAGGTGGGAGGACTCTTTTGTCAAAAGTTCTCGGAGAAAACATGCGTTCACAACTGAAAAGGAGATTAAATGAGCTGTTCTTTCTCTCTCTCTCTCTCTCTCTCTTTCCATCTGTTCTGTGGTGGAAGTTGTTGGTTTGGTAGAAGGGCTGTTAACGGCGAACAATAACGCCTAATCTTTACTTGTGCCAGTTTTCGCAAAACAATGAGTGTTCGCTGGAGATAACTGCATGCTTGAAATGTTAAGAGATCTGTCAAACATTTCCTCCCCCTCTTTCTCTCTCTCTTCACCACGATCGATCGATCTAAGTTTCACATACCTCTATTTTAATCATGGTGTAGGTGAAAAATGTAAAATTAGATCGATAATGGTATAATTGTTTTGATTTTGTTACTACAATTTGTTACTCCATAAACATCAATGCTGTTGTATAAAGTATAGGGTGGTCTCGAACCGCCTGACCTCTTTTAAATTCGAGTCGGTTCAACCGCTGATGACATAATTATGATGTTGCAACCGAAAGACGATGACGCTATTATAGCTGACTCATCGTTAGTTGCATTGGATCATTGTGTCATGTGGTATAGCACTAGCTGTCATTTTTCATATTTCGAAAACGATTCTTCACTAAAGTTCAGAGTCGATTTAGGCCATGGATGCTGCGAGACCCCGCAATTGAGGGTACATACCCAAAATTCTCGAGTAGATCCTCAACTTTAAAATGTTTACGGTTAAAAACATAAAGAAACCCTACACATTTTTATTTACCAATTTTGGCTTTACACCCGCGAAAACTTGAAATGCTGGCAGAATCCCTGACTTAGATTCTTATTGTAATGTTGGCTATCATAGTCAGTTTTACTCTGGAAGTGACTGAGTGAACCGATGTAGTAAATTCCAGCAAACAGGTAATGTGTTGGACATGGAACATGTAGTACCAGGCACTGTGAGCATGGAATCTCCTTCATTTCAGCAATATATTTTTTTTCCGTAGTGAAAAGAAGAAGACAGGTACGATACGACACGGCACAACTAATGACTTTTAATTCATCAGATCTACAGAAAGAGAAGATCTAGAAAAGAAAACAAAATTTGGTGATAGATCTAGAAAATAACACAAAATTTGGTAGAAGAACCAGAAAAAAAACCACAAAATTTGGTAGAAAAACTAGAAGAGAACACAAAATTAGTTGGAGACCTAGAAGTGAACACAACATTGGGTGGGACATCTAGAAAAAAACGCAAAATTTGATAGAAGAACTAAAAAAACATAAAATTTGGTGAGAGACCTAGAAAACACAACATTTGGTGGGAGACCTAGAAAAGAACACACAATTTGGTGGGAGACCTAGTCAAGAACACAAGAAATTTGGTAGAACTAGAAAGGAACACAAAATTTGGTTAACGATCTAGGAAAAACACAAAATTTGGTAGAAAATCTAGAAAAGAAGACAACATTTGGTAGAAGAACTAGAAAAGAAGATAAAATTTAGTGGGAGATCTAGAAAAGAAGACAAAATTTAGTGGGAGACCTAGAAAAGAAGACAATATTTGGTAGAAGGACTATAGAAAAGAAGAATAAATTTATCATTGTACTTAGACAAGAAGACATTTGGTGAGAGACATAGAAAATAACACAAAAATTGACAGAAACGGGGAAATAACCAGGAAGATCTCAATGATAGCCAGCCTTTTACTTTAACAAAAAACACATGTCTGTGATTTTTCTCGTTATATACCAGTAGGGACCGCGTTTGATGGTAAAATAATGGCGCCCAAGTTTTCCAGCTTATTTGTGCAGAAAATGTAGAAAACCACAGAACCGATCTAAAGTCTGACTTGTTTAAGTGCACAAGAAGTTCACTATTTTTATCGGAATGCTTGTGTTACTTCATGATTTGTGTGTGTTGATTTATATTGAGAATGAAATAATAAATATTTTATTCCATCAATTACAATTTCTATTGTTACTGATGTATATGTTCATTCTACCATCTATCATTCATTAAAGGAAAGTTTGGGCTAATTGATCTATTAAGTTATTAAGTTGATTCCAAACATGGGTACCTTGATATCTTTTTCATTCATTATTTTATGTTGACTAGAATCGTTTGTGTTTCTGAATTAAGTAGCTTCAAAAGAAGAAGAAAAAAACTATTATTCACACACACACACGAGTATTGAACTCAACATACACAATTAAATTTAATTGAAAGCAATTTGCTGCTCACGGGTTGGAACAAAAGGCAAAATGTGCAACGGAACGAACATGCCTTGGACTAAGAGGTTTTGTATTGATAGGGGGGTTACAATATGAGTTGGGATTACAATATCTATGTGAGTTTTAAGTTATCTATGATATCGATAAATTAATAGTCAGCTTGAGTTAAGTTAATAATAATTTTGGGGTTACACTGTAAAAAATAACAAACTTGTTATGCACATTTTTTTTAAAAAATTTTACTCATTATGAATAAGAAATGGGTATGAGAAGTGTCGGGGAGAGTTTATCGCGTCGTTTTGAAGATCAGTTTGCAACTCTTCTCGAGCATACGTAACAAGCAAAAATGAGGTCACGGAAGAAATAAAAAGTCGCTTAATATCGGGGAGCGCATGTTTCTGCTCAGTTCAAAAACTTCTAACATCGCGATTAATATCAAGGAAATTGAAATTAAAAATATACAGAACGGTTATTCTGCCGGTAATACTTTACGGTTGCGAAAGTTGGAGTACGACCCTAGCAGATGAACATAAATTACGTGTATTTGAAAATAAGGTTTTGAGAAAGATATACGGGCCGAAACGGGACGAGATGACTGGAGAGTGGAGGAGACTGCATAATGAAGAACTCCACGGACTGTACGATTCACCAGATGTTGTAAAAATAATGAAATCGAGACGACTAAGGTGGGCAGGGCATGTGGGCAGGTGGGCTCGGATGGGGGAAAAACGAAGATTATATTCTATCCTGGTTGGAAGGCCCGAGGGAAAGAGGCCATTGGGAAGACCGAGACGTCGTTGGGAGGACAATATTAGAAGAGATCTTCGAGAAGTAGGTGTTCGTGATGAAAACTGACTTGATACTGCCCAGGATAGAATCCAATGGCGAACGTTTGTTACTGCGGCGATGAACTTGCGAGTTCCATAAGCCATAGAGTTAGTTAGTTAGTTAGTTATATATCGTGATGAAGTACAGTTCACTTATTTTTGCATCGAACTTTTGCATTAAGTAGAAGGTAAAGCATTCCTCGCCGTTCTTTAAATCTTAATTTGTGTGAAAAAATGCGCCAAAATTGTACAAAAATTTGTGCAAATAGTGTTTGCAAAAGAGAAGTACAGTACATAAGTGTTATTTTTTAAACTGTGCATTTTTTTGCAGTGTAGTGAATCTATAATCAATACCAAATGAAAAGAACAATTTTTATAACAACGTTAGTTTGCCAAGTTCTCAATATCGATGACTCATTCTTTCCTAATTTACTTGTTGATAATTCTCATAGTGATGTTTGTGATAGGTGTTCTTCCAAGAGACAGATTTATGAGTCGAAAATCCTTGGTCAAGGTGAACTGACGATTATTATCAGACGGAAGTAATAGTATACTCCAAATTAGTTACTTCATTGTGTAGGGGCATATGAAAATACACCTACGTAGTTCCTTAGTACCTACCTTCCGCTTTATTTTAGAAGATATCAATCTCCAAATACTTCATTGTGGAAAAAAAAAAGAAAGATATTTGATTCCGGTAATAAAAGGGAGATTAGGAATGAAAAGAAAAAGGAAATTACAAGGAGATGTGAGAAGGTCAGCGTTTGGGATATTTTTTTTTTCCATCCCAAACTGAGTGGAGATTTAATGGATCTGTATTGCACCTCAGGGATTCGAAATAGGTGTGCTTTCCACTTCAGTCTTTGTGCCTTTCCCTTGGTGGTTCTATAAAAGCGGAGTTTGAGCTTTCTAGTCCAAGGCCAATCTGAATTGGACTTTGGGGAAATAAACGTCAGAGACGTGAGAGAGAGAAAGAGAGAGGGAGAGAAAGAAAACTCTGGATTTCTAATTTGCTTTACCAATTCCGCTGAAATGTCATTATGTCAGAAGTGAGGTTCTCTTTTTTTTTCTGTATCTCGGAACACAATCTTGAGGAAAGGCTTGGGTTGGCTTTCAACAACAAAGAAATATAAGTTTTTCTTTTTTTCATACGTTTTTTCCTTCCCTTAACTCAAATTTGAGCTCTGCAACTTACGACTTAGCAAGAAAACTTTTAGAGTGCTTATCATTTCAATGTCAGTTAAAACTGGCGATTAATTACGGCCAGTTTGTAAATTATCTTCAGCGATTATCTTGAGTATTGTTAATTAATTTTATAGTTTCTTCTTCTGGGTTTATATTATTTATACATTTACGAATATATTTGTTCTCTGTAATATATACTTTTAGCTATTCTGGAATAATAAATACATTTACATATTCAAATATAAATAATCTCGTAGCACCATTATTAGTTTTAAGTTTCCTTGTTTGGTTCAGTAGTATTCAGATAATTGTTCGTTCACAAGTAGTTATTCGATTCGAATAATTGTACGAATTATTCGAATAATCGAATTATTCGAATAATCGAATATGTCAATCGAATAATTGATTTCCGAGTAATTATTCGATTGACATGGAGATATATAACAGTGTAGGGTTTTATATGATGCAGTTAATTCAGAATTTTATTTCCTGGGAATTTTCATCGATTAGCAACGTAATCGTAAAATTTCAGCACAAAATACTTTATGATCGCCCTTCTTTTGCTGCGTGCTAACACACGGAACCATATTAGAACATACTACAACAAATATAAATAACAAACACAGGAAACTACTGATATGACCTCGAATCATCATTGTATTCTCGATTGAATTAATTTTTTCGATTATTTCTTTATATTAATTACTTTGTTATTCATTTCTTTGAATCTTGGGTAGAATTAATTATTGTCCATTACTTGTAGGAAAGTAATAATGGTATATACTAGTCATTAAGTAAACCTGATCTATGTTCAATTAGGTTTGGTGAATAACTTGATTAAGGGGACTCCGCTTATAGTTTAGCCATTTTAAAAGCTTATAGGTTTCAAGGATTTTCCTGCGAAATGCGATGAAAATAAATACGAAATAATTAAATTCACGATATTGTCAAACGCCATATTTTTTTTTCCGTTGATGCTACTACAAGAACTTGTTGTTGACCCGATGCTCTAACGATTGTTCTGTTTCGTTCAATGCAGCGTTTACCGTCTGTCCCAAATCACGATCTAATGTATTCAAGGTAGGGACCAATGCAAAGTAGCTCCCTACCCTGCACGGCTAGGGAGCATCCCATGCGAAGCATGCCACGTGATTGGTTATTACTCAAACCAACTTCTTATTTAACACGTAAAGAAGTAAACATTGAACCAGATCGTGTTAATTTGGCAGAGTTAAGCTGTAACGTCGAGCTTCATGATTTTCATCGATCTTCTTCTTTTGGTTCTGATTCGCATGGTTATCCATAGTCCACTCTCAATTGTGTCACTTTACCTGGAACGCAACTGTTTTAATTCTATTTCGGATGACGGTATACTTTCAACCGTGGGTAACGAAGTACGTCATTTAACGGAAACGGAACTAATCTGATTTCGGATGCAGCCATTACTTTTTTTTTTCTAAACCTTTATTCATTGTTATATTTTATGTGATGATTACGAATCCCATGCATTCATGCGATAATAATTACTTTTCACAGTTTTGCCTTTTGCCTCGAAATAAGCAATCGAGTTTCTGTCTTTAAAATTATTAATTATTGTCCAAAACTGAGCCACAATTACTTGAAAAACGTGTGGTCACATTTTCATATTCATCTCTTTTTTTGCTTCCTTGCTAAGACCTTTCCATGATGAAGGAACATTTCTCTTCGTCTTATTCTGTCAAATTGTAAGAAGCACTTTTCCTTTTTTCCTATTCAAATCCCATTCTTCTTTCTGTCACAAATTATGGAGTTCTTTCCAAACGCTTTAAAACTTCTTTTTTCGCTCCTCGGATAAAGGGAAACGTTTTTTTTGAACATGTGGGCTTTCTGACAGAGTGATGATAGTTTAATAATTCATAATTCCTTTCCTTTTTTAAGTGTAGGATCATTCATATCTCTTTGTCAGCAGCTGTCGTGGAAATAATTTAACCTCAACTAGACTGTCCATCAGGCATAAGATATTTTCAGGGTAGCGATAGCTTTTTAGAGATATTTAGCTTTTTTCTTCAGTTCTCTTTTAAGATATTTTCTAAAAACACTTTTGAGACTTTTTAAATCCTGAAATATGATACGATAAACGTAATCACATATTATGTTTGGAGACATCGTCAAGAATCCTGGACAAATACGTTGTAGGATAAAGCCCAATATTGTTTAAAGTTATAAAAGAACTTCAGTTTCGTTTCAGTTGTACAAGTTTTTGTTATATTACTTATTTATTGGACTATCTATCTATCTATCTATCTATCTATCTATCTATCTATCTATCTATCTATATATATATATATATATATATATAACATATTTTGTGATCGTTTCATCGTCACTGTAGAGTGGGTAACTGGGTATCTCCTATCGAATAAATATAAAAGACACGATTGTCAGATAAAAGAAATATCTAAACGGATCACTTGTTTTAGTATAGGTGGTACTAAATTTCCAGACCAGCAGTTTGAAATTTGAATTTCACTTATAGTTTTATTGCCATCGCAAAGGAAATTTAACGCCCTCCTCGTTCAACATCGCGTGACGAGGTTGGCCGTCACAAGACTCAGCAACTCTGGGTCTAAATTTGTAAAAAAAAAAAAAACTGTTAATGTTTATTGTTTTGCCCAAGATTCCTTGGACAAGAGGAATTTAGCGTGGTTTAACATTGCCTTACATTCGTTGACGTTGATGTTAACATCCTACGGATGGATTCTGCAGGAACGAAATGTCAATGTGTCTGCATCAGGAATCAAACCGGGACCACTTTGAATATAAAGTGAAAACTTAAAGGCACATTGTGAGAGACCGCTATTGTTCTTTTTTTTTTTTACTTTTATAAGGTAAACTTTGCAGACACAAGAATGCTGCCTTTTCTAAAAACGCAATAGCACTTTCAGCCACATAAAATCATAAATATAGTTTGAAGGAAACATGCACACACACTAACGTGTACATATTTGGTAAATCCAATTGCAGAGGTCAAGGACGCAACAGGTACAATGCAGATGAAGTCCTCTTTGGCTGAAAGCCAATCCGATCTTTTTTTTTTTTTTAGTAACAACTCTATCTCATTCCTCTTGGAGGATAACCATGGTTTTCCCATTTGATGTTCCCACATTGCACTGTGTGAAAAACAAAACAAGACGAGTGTGTGTGTGTGTGTGTGTGTGTGTGTGTGTGTGTGTGTGTGTGTGAGAGAGAGAGAGAGAGAGAGAGAGAGAGAGAGAGAGAGGAGAAAAATAGAGAGACGGGAATTACAACAACAACTAGTAAACTCAATTATTGTAGTGGGACTGGGTTTAATTTTCGGCTAATGAAATAGAACAGACAGGTTTAACCTGTTTCTAGTAACAGAGGACTTGGGTTAAATTCTCATCACTTGTTTCGTTATGCAGAGGTTGAGTTAAATTTTGACACCTTTTTTGCCTACAACTTTGATTAACTGAAAACAGGAAATTTACATTTGCATGTACAAGAATTTATTATTATTAGGCCCGTCACTACTTGCTACATGTTATTATCAACACTTACAAAATGGCGACCACGAAATTAGATTTCGATTTTTGGAAACAGGAAGATAGTTCACATGGGGTCAGATCAGGGAAATAAGGTGATTGTGTTAGCATAGAAATAGTGCTTTGACCAACCGAAAAGACTATTGTGGAAGATGAACTCCGTTTTCAACACCTTTTTCTTCAAAATGTCATGAACTGTCTGGTGACTTCGTTATCATCTTGCCGTTATAATTTCATCTCCTTATATCGTTACCTTCGTTAATTTCGTTATCATTTCTGTTAAAATGTCATTAACTTACTAGTGATTCAAATTTAATTCATTACCAATCAGTTGCGCCCTCAGGCATCAGTCAAATACGATGAGATTTCTCTCTTTGGTCGCATTTTCCCCCCTGAGTTCATGCAGTGATCGTTTCTCCATAACACTTCATCTTCCTCACAACGTTTTCTGTTTACGAAGTTTCTGTGAACGAACAATAAAGAAGTATACATGAGCTTTGTGGATTCTTTTGAGAGAAAGAAGCATTCTAGTGGATGATTTTTAAAGTATTTTAACAAGAAGTACGTAGCAAAAGTTAGACCTCAGTCAAAATATATTCTGAACATCTGCCTTCTAACACCATCCAACACAGCATAGGTATTGTCTGGAGATACACTACAAATATTTCCGTTGGGAAATTGAGATATTTCTATCACATTTTAAGATGTACTTTTGGTATGTTTGTAGAACATACTTCTAATATCGTAACCTTGATGGTGATTTCATATGCAGGGCTATTCGAGGGAAATACTATGGATACGTTATCATGGTTTATTTTATTTTTTTCAGGATATTCTCAGAATATTTTCCAAACTCACGAAATTCCAGTCTGGAATCGCGTTAACATTCTTCAAAAATATATTTCAGAAAAAACATTATTTAATCCAAAATGTTGTACGATACTTAATGTCCAATAGAGATTACATATGAAATTCTTAGAACGTTCTGTGCTATGATAGATATAGTAAGTTGGTCTTTCATTGTGAAGGACTGAAAAGCTTTTGGCACAATGTAACTTACTAACAATTTAAGTCGGTTTGGTTCTTGTAAAGGTACTTTTATTTTTCTGTCCTTATGACGTCAGTAAGGTAATTTCTATAAGATGTAAACAAAACACATAACCAATCGAATTTTATGGCTTTTGTTCTGTTTTCTATTCAATTCTGTCTTCCGCATTTTTTTTTTTTTTGCATGCTAAACAGTAAGATTCCATTATTTGTATGTTGTACTAATTTTCTTCTCTACCCTGTTGTTGTTGTATTGAAAAATTGTTCTTGTAAATCTATTTGTCGATGAGAAATACTTTTGGTGAAGAATATTTCCAAATGCCATTTCTAATTGATTTAAATTTATATCTTTGGTTGGCTTTTTCTTATCTATTTTCTTCCTTTCTTAGTACTACGACGACTACTACTACATCTTCCCTCGTCCCTTGTTAATTCCTTTTCTTGTTCTCAGCAGGAAGAAGATCAGAGAGAGAGAAGGAAGGAAAGATAGGATCAATTGTTCTCCTTGTGTAGACACACCCACCAAGTCTTCGCCCCCGCCCCTCTTCTCTTTCTCCTGACAAAAATCTTTCCCATTAATAGGAGCACAACTTCGCTTTTCCGTCTACAAGGAAAATTCCTTTAGTCCTTGTCAGCTTCGTTCTGATCCTACTAGGTACTACTTCGTCCAATTCCATCGTTTTCTCTAGTAATTGTTTTACCTTTTTCTTCTAGTTTTTTTTTAAAGTCAGGTTTATGTACTTCCAAAAAGATCGAATAGGGTTGGAAGGATGAGATTGAATGAAGATGTCAGGGCTTTGTTGTTACTCTGAGTCCTCCTGCCTCTCCTTCCTCTCTCTCTCTCTCCCTCCTCCTTTTCCTGTATGTGTGTATATTTGTGTGTGTGAGTAGAATACATGAAAGATTAGACGTTTCCGGTTTTTGTTTGAAGATCTCTGTCTGAAAGACAGAAATTAGTGGAGATATTTCTGTTATCTGGTTCCGGAAACCACCAGCCATCATGGAGAGAAATGGAGTATAACGAACAAGAAAAAAATAATTAAAATAGACAAAGCCAAGAAACAATATATATATTTCGATCTGAGAATTAATTTAAGTTTGAAATTATTTATTTGGCTCAGCTTTGCTGTAAGCTACTCGGTTCAATGAAAATTATGGAAGATAAATAAAATTTATATAAAAAGGATTAATAAAATTATATTATTTTCTCTATTTTTCTTTTCTGATCCTTTATTCACTAACTATATATTTCTCTATGTTCACTTGTTTCTCTTTTCAGACTTTTATTTATTTCACTTCAGTAAATTTAATATTTCGATTTCTGCCATTTCGTTTCCAGAAGATTTTTTTTTTTAAAGAGTGATGCGAGTATCAGGTTGACAATAAAATAATCCGGCAATCTCGGGACCTTAGGGCTGCTGCAGTTTCGAAAATTCAGGATTTTTTTATATATACATATGCTGTATATATTTGACAGAAAAGGACATTTACAGTGCTTTAAAGAAAGAAAATTAAAGAATAAACGGAAAGGAAATTTGATGCTTTGGGAATTTATAAAGATCAGTTCTTAATTTCTATTTTTTTATTGTTTTTTCATTAGTTAATTTATTTTTGAATTTAATTAACATTCATTTTAAAAGATTTTTAATGCCAATATGCATAAAAGGCATAAAAAACGCCAAAATGTTTTTTTTTTAAAATCGAGCTAATGCATTGCCATCCAGCGGTGAGAAAACGTACATACATATCAGGTAAAAACCTTCATGTGCGCAGACGGCAGTAAGCATGATCACACATCTGATTCTGGAGTACAGCGCCATCAAAATATAAACCTCCAGAAAACAATAGCGCGCCAACGCAGTAAATTCAAAAACGCGCCCTTACATTCATGCCGGAATTTTTTATTGTCAACCTTTGTATAACTTTTTCAGTTATCTATTGATAGTCTTTAATGCACAAGTTATACAGCCCGCAATACTGAAGTAGTGTGCGGGACTGCAGAGGAGAAAAGGATAACATTTAACATTGAGAGCCCGGATGTGAGGCAAGATGCCTGTTCTGTGTCATATACAATGTATAACTTAAGTTTATTATACAATCAATATTATTTTTACCTATTTTAGTTCTAATGTGTTCTGTACTTAAATGACTATTAATGCCTTTACTTTTATGTAAAATTTGCACAATATGCTACTTTTATTTTTGAAAGAAGAGAGAGAGAGAGAGAGAGAGAGAGAGAGAGAGAGAGAGAGAAGGAGAACAAGTTTGATTGAGTTTTCTTTCAATTCCGAGAGATGGAATATGGAATACGCCAAGTGCTAGCAAACCTGAACCTGTTTTGCGTTCTGTCCCACGATCTGAAGAAATTTAATGTCTCATATTCATTAAAGCGAAATTCGAGAATATATTTTTTTTTTCTATTTTCTGACAAATTATCAACATTTTGCATGCTTAATAGTTCTTACTGGCTTGTTCGTAAATATTTTTAAGTTTTCTTGTGCTTATTTTCAAGCTTTTTTAATATCTATTTTCACGCTTTTTGGTGCCTATTTTCAAGTTTTTTATTTAAAAAACAAAACAAAACAGGAAGGCTTTAGTAAAGAGTCAAGTTGTGGTAATTGCGTACTCTGAAAATGAGATAGACATAATTGTTATGCAGAAACTGAGACCTGTTATGATATTTTACTATACTTCTCAGAATATGGAATAAAAATCATATAGAATAATGTAGCTGCTGATAAATCTGTGGGGGGTGGGGATAACTCAAAGATGAACAAAATTTAAAGTATCCGTGACGCTGTCTCGAATCATACGGCAGAGAAATGACAAAGTATCCACGAAAAATCGAGGCTGTGATATAGCTTTTAGAAAATAGCTTGTATTGTGCAGATAAAAAGAAACGCGAACTCTTCACACGAGATCACTGAGTTAATTGTAAATGGTCACTATAACATCTAAACCCTTTTAATCGTCTATGCTGCAACATTTCTTCTACAGGTTAAGGAAACCATAAATAAATAAACTCCGCGCACGGCACTATTTTGGTAGTTGGAAAAGAACGGACTGCGAGTAATTCACCGTACCGTATCAATAAGCAAGGCTGACATAAATTTAGGTAAGTTTTGGCTACTTGGGAAGTTTCGACAGTTAGGAATTCCCGAGATCTTAGAAAGTCTCTACAGTTAGGAATTCTCGAGACCTTGGGAAGTTTCGACAGTTAGGAATTCCAGAGACCTTGGGAAGTTTCGACAGTTAGGAATTCCAGAGGCCTTGGGAAGTTTCGACAGTTAAGAATTTCAGAGATCTTGGGAATTTTCGACAGTTAGGAGTTCCCGAAGCCTTGGGAAGTCTCGACAGTTAGGAATTCCGGAGACCTTGGGAACACTTGAGAGCTGAGAATTCCCGAGTCTTCCAGAAGTTTCGACAATCTGGACCTTTCGGGATCTCAGGAATTCTCTACGGTTTCCGAGCCCAAATTCTTGGAAAATTTCTGGATTTTCCGTAACATTTCTTTCCGTGTCCCACTCTCGTCCAGAAGGAAAAGAAATCTTCCCGAATAACAATAAATACAAACGGAATGTAAGAATCTCACGTCTATTTTTTTTTTTTAGAAACACAAGTTGGCTTAAAGAAATTAAAAATAGAAAAATTCGTGGAATTGAGCGTTATATAACAATATAACAATATTAGAGAACCTTATGTAGATAAAATTTACGCGGGAAAAATCAGATAGGGGGACTGTCCCAAAGAAAAGGAGACGTCTAGCAACTTCAATATACAAAAAAATAATATATATTCATTTTTGGATTTTACTTCGACATGTATCAGCTATATTATAAGAAGAATGAGGATTGTCGTGTCAGAAACGAGAAGTAATAAAAAGCAATCACGAAAATGCACTTTCGGACTTTTTGTTTGTTACAAAGGTAAAAGAAAAACCGACAGTTACAGACTACCATGTATTTGGATCTGCTTATTCTTGGTTTCCTTTCTTTCTTTCTTTCTTTCTTCAGCTTTGGAGCAGTTATTTTTCATGTGATTTCAAAAGGTACTTCTGGTAGCTCTATAATTCATGTATCCGCCTACATGCTGCTGCTGGTGCGACTACTTCTTTGTTCCGCTATTATTAAGGATGATCATCACATAGTTTGTTAGCGGGTTCCAACCAGTTTGTTAAATGACCTGTGTTATCTCTTTACTTGAAATTGTCCGAAAGTGGAAGTAGGGTGGGAGAAATAAAAGAAAAAAAAATGCTAGATCTTTTCAAGGACTTCTCGGAATGTCTTTTTTCATGTCCCATATTTTTCAAATTCCTTTTCTTTTCTTTCTTTCTTCGTACGTTTATGTTTCATCTCTCTCTCTCTCTCTCTTAGTTCTTGGTGTATACCATTTCATCTTCTTTTTTTCGGACGCTGAGTATTACTACTACTTCGCCTATTAGTACCAGTATGTCCTGAAATTTTTCACATGTCTTGAAATTTTTTTCTTGTACGTAGCATTCATTTTACACAAACAGAGTGGCTTTAAGTGATGAAGTCCAACATCGCAGTCCATTAGGACAACACAATTCTTTTTACAGTGTACCAGGTCAGTGGTTTCATTAATTATCTTTAGGTTGTCTCAGCTTTTTTTTCTCTTTCTCTTTCTCTATTCAAGTCATGCTATCAGTGTTGCCAGGAACTGCGTTCTGTATAGAATGCTTTTAATACTGTTCTTTCTTTAGTTTACGAGTTAGTGATGGGTTTTTGAGGTTTTTGCTTATTAAAAAACGAAACTGTTTTCTGCACAAAACCTGTTTTCAGTTTTGCTGTCAAACCTATATAAGCTTAGCCATTTTTCAATCTACTGGAAAACTTCCGCCATTTTGTCCCACAAATATTGGACTGTTGATTTAAGAAACTTTTGATTTAATATATCTATCTTACATTTGGTTGACTTCTGGGTCGTTTTGTTTCTCTCTGATCCAATGTAGAATATTTGTCGTCCATCTTCCATGTGACTGGCCCTTTGGACTTAATTTTATTCGCTGTCCTCGTTAGATTATTGTTCTTTTGTTTGAGATAGAATCCATTAATTTATCTTTCTGTCTTTCCTAGTTATTTCTGTCTATTTCCGCATTGCTCTTTGAGTAACCCTTAATCTTGGAGTCGTTTCCATATTCAATATCCACGTTTCACAGGCAAGACACACTGATAATGTACTCACTTCACGTTTAAAACGGATCGGTAAACTAAAGTTCCCTCTTGCAAATAAGCTCTACGCCATTTTCCATCTTCTGTTTATTTCGTCTGTCATTTTAACAGTCGATGTTTTCTCCTGTCTAGGAAAACATACTCATCACTACTCCAATCTTCTCTCTGTGGATCTTTATGTTCTTCTTTTCAGCGTGTTCGTTGTACATGGCTTTTGTTCCTCTCAAATTCATTTTAAATCTCATTTTTAAACTCTTACTGCTCAACGGGATGGTACCTTCAACTTAAGCCCTGGCCGTCACCTTTCCATATTGTTTCCCCTCCGCTATCCTGGCCTGAGCCTTACATGCCTAAAGGGCATAAATAAAATTCAAATTATTACTACTCAGTTCTTCCATTCTGATTTATCGTTCTTCTGCACACGATGCAAAGACGGATAGATTAATGCGTGCAATTTAAATTTGAAGGCGAATATCTGAACCAAACCAAGGAAAGGGGAGAATCAATTAACATGAGTCAAATTCTGCTTTGTTTTCAAGATTCAGTGATTCCAACTTGAAGCCGCAAATCGACTTTTTTTTTAACAATAGTAAAGGAAACGAATATTTTCCGACAAATCAGAAACAAAGCATTAAAGTTAAATTTATATTTCGGGAATTATTTGTATAAATACGCTCGGCGTTGGTTAGAGTTTATAATATAACGTTCTAGAACTGTCATGTCATGTTGACAACGTGGTATAACCTTTTTTTTTTCAAATGCAATTCCTCAGCTTGTTCGATATTTCGTGTCGATAAACATCATATGTGCAATAGAGGAAGCAGTGTTGCAAACTCCTAATATTATAGCAGATTAAACATGAATAATCGACATAAAAGTAGTGAAATAATACGTCTTGCTTTTGCAAGGCGATCACACAATAGTTTAGGCATCCAATTCGATCTTTTACAGAATTTTCTTGCTTTTATATTACAAACAAAATAAAATGTTAGTTTCACAATCAAAAGGTTTAGGTTGAAGTTTTGTTTAACTCTGTTTACTTCTTGACAGTGCGAATAATAGAGAGGGACTTTAAGCTCTTCTGCGTAAGTATAGTAAAGTACACTAGCAAAGAAGCGAGCTAAAGTTTCCAAGTTTCGTAACGTCCATCGAACCCAGTATATTACTGTAAAGGCAATATAAGTTATTTTAATAGGTATGGGAGGCTGCTTAAAGTAAGACTCTACTTAGTCCTAGGGTTGTTGGAATTATTCTACAATGATTAATTAAAAAATTGTTAGAATAATTATCTGCGTTAGATATGTTATTTTCATTATTCGAATCGCACTGCTCAAACATCTCAATAATAGAACAAATGATATCCAAAATAATTGAATGAATGTGTTATCGAATATTCAATGAAAATAATGATACCAGAATAATTGATTAAATGGGATATCGAATAGTCAAACACATGGATATCCGAAAAACGAACGAACGCATATCCAATTATAAGTAATCTAATTTTCATATGTACGTGTAAATTTCGATTATTCTGATGATTGATTTATTAACTGTTTTTCGAATGATTATTTGATCATTCAAATCATTGTTCGACTATTCAGTATTCAAATAATTATTCTATTATCCATTATAATGATAATTTTTCGATTACCCGTAATTCGAGTAGTTGTTCAATCAAACGGTACCCAGATAATTGATTGATTATCTTTTATCTGGATAATAATTTGATTATCTTTATCTTTAATCTGGATAGCTATTCGATTAATTGGGTACCAAAATAATTTAAATTAATCGAGCATTAAATTATACGGATATTGACAACCCTACTTATAGCAGTTTTCAAATGAAAAGTGTTTTTAATCAGAGCGGATCATACAAAAATTCACGCAACGTTGCCAGTTTTTTTCGCCTTCGCTCCTTATCCGCCAAGCATTAGAGTCTGGGAATACGAATATATAATACTGAAGGAACGTGATTGGACAGAAATATGGCACTTTTCAAGGGCAAAGCGTTTCCCATTTGGCATCAAATTTTAGTATCCATTTTCCATTTTTCATTTGCAGTAGCAACGTCAGAGTGACCACAAAGAAACAGAAATAAATCCGGAAAGAAGGGGATTCGAACATATGGTAACTTTTCTGAAAGACTGAAAACAGTGAAGTGAAAAGTAGAGAATATTTTGCTTGCATTTCAGTCTAGAGTGGTGAATGCAAGGAAGAGTATAGCAGGGTACTTTCAGACAGTGGACAGACAGTAGCTGCTGACAGTGTTCTTTATCTTCATGCTTTCATTTTTTTTCTCCTGCTTCCCTCTCGTCCGACTGATAAAGAACTGACCTCTAAGCTTAACGGAACAAAAGATTGACGTATTACCTAGAAGAGGAAATTCTTTTTTCGTCTCTAGAGTTCCATTTCCTTTTTTCGATATTGCTTTTTCTTCGAACAGCTTGTTACTCCTTTATATATATATATCTATAGTACCCCCCCTCCCCCCAAAAAAGAGAGTAATTGAAAATATGGACTCAACCCCGAAAGATTTCATTTTTTAACTTTTCTTTTTGAGAACCTTTCTTCCACATTACTTTTGGCTTTTCTATTTCATCTTGTGAGAATATGTCTTCCGTTCTTTCAATACTGTTTGCTTTAGGAAATATCAGTCTTCCTCTTCCTTCTTTTTAGTCTTCTTTAACTTTCTTTTTCTTCTGTTATCATCCTCTCGCATCTCTCTTCACAAACTTCGTGAAGAACCCACTCAGCAGAAATCGCCCCAAGTTTCCCTATCGGCTATATCCTGTATTTCTGGGTTTTTCATTGATGTTACGGTTTGTGTGCGGGTACATTTAGGCCCAACTCTGTAAAGTAAAGGAGGAAAAAATATGCTTTTTCCTTAAAATATAAAGGGAGTGTTGTATTGAAAAATGTGACCTTTCATGCAAACAAATTATAAAATATCTTGTGCAGTTTCCTCTTTTCTTTTTCTTTTTTCTGTAAATAAAAATCGACGACGACATCTTGGATTATAAATGTTTGTCTCTCTTTATATGTTGTCTAACTTTATTAATATTTTCTTTTCCTATTCTGAATAGTTTGTTTTTCTGTATATTCTGGCAATTCTTGTTTTACGTAAAGTTTTTGTTTTACAAATCCTACCTGATCTGTTTCTTTCGTAGGTTGCAACAAGTCTTTTCGACATTGCTTTGAACATATCTTGGACTTCCCAATTGATTTTTTCTGACCTTTAGGCATCTATGGCTTAGGTTCATATAGGGCAGGGGAAAGGATACAGAAAGAAGTTAACAAAGGGCTAAGTTTAGTGTTGCCACGAGACGAGATGAGATTTCAGGGTCTCGTCTCGTGCAAAACGTGTCTCGTCTCGAAAATATATGTTTGTCTCGTCTCGAGGGGTTCTGTCTTGTTCGTCTCGTAAAATATTGCAGCATATCATGCCAACAAAAGTAAAATGTAGGAGATTGCACCATGTTGATCAAGGTATAACAAAGTCATTACCCAGACTCAGGGATGTAGCCACGGATGGCGCACGGGACCTCCCCCCAAATAGTTTGTGGACCCCCATAATGGAAATTTGGATAATACAGTAGATATATTGTTTCGGGCACTTCGTACACGATACCTGTGTTTCAGTCCATGTGAAATCGTCCAGCATGGTTGCTCGACCTCTTTGAAAAATATATATATATATTTTTTAAATATATTCCTTGTATAAGAATAGCTCAAAACGAGTATTATTTCATTTTTATATCAATCTATTAATTAATGGCAGCTATTTTTGTATTGCAGCGCATACCAAAATGTGTGTTCGTAGACTTTTACGGAAAATGTAGTATATGCGGACTCGTTTATCATAGGACATTCAAACAAAAAGCATTCTTTACTTTAAGATCCGCTTGATAACTTTAGTCCTCTGCATGGAAAACCTAAAAAGTAATCGAACTGGTCAAAATGGTATCCAAATGTGATTGTTGAAATAGAAACAGTTCCGGTTTTCAGGACTCTTTTTCCCACGGAAGAGATTGAATATCAATGTTGATTTTTGAGCACTATTAACATATCAAAGTATCTTGAAGGTTTATATATGCTTCGTTATTTTTTTTACGAATTTCTGAAAATCCAAAAAATCGTATTTTGTGCATATTGGATGCCCAATATCTCTGGTAGAACAAAATATAAAATCTAATTTCTTCACACGTTATGCATTTATGTCAGAAGAAACTACGGTAAAAATTTGAACTTTGATATTTGAATTTGAAGGAAGCTACCAATTTGGTGGAAATTGAGGGTGAATAATATTCGTGCGCACTATGGTATGAATATTGGAGATTCTTATCTCTGGTGGGAGACCAGATATAAATCTATTTTTTTTTTACATGTTGGGTACTTATGTCAGGAGAAACTAAGGTAGAAATTTCAACTTTGATATTCGAGTTTGAAAGAAGTTCCAAATTTGCAAATTGTTTGGTGAATAATGCTCGTGAGATATGAAGTGCCCAAGAAAGATATGAATATCAAAAGTAGATCCTGAAATGTCCTTGTGAGAGAGCTTATTATATATATATAGGCAACGATAGATTTTTATCTGGTCTTCCATCAGAGAAGGATCTGCAATGTTCCTGGCAAAGCGTGCACGAGTATCATTCAACATACTGTAAATTTGTATCTCCCTTCAAACTCAAATATCAAAGTTCAAAATTTCTACAGTAGTTTCTCCTGGAAAATGTATATAACGTGAAGAAATTAGAATTTTATATTTTGTCCCCCCAGATTAGGCCTCCACATGCATAAAATGCGATTTTATGGATTTTCAAAAATTCTTAACATATTAAGGAAGAATATGTATTTGTGTACAAGAAATCAACTTTAATGTTCAATCCCTTCCGGGAGAAAAAAGCGCCCTGAAAACTGGAATTGTTTCTATTTCGACAATCACACTTGGATGCCATTTTGACCAGTTCGATTGCGTTTTAGGTTTTTTACGCAGAGGACAAAAGTTGTGAAGCAGATGTTATTGGAAAGAATGGCTTTTGTTTGAATATCCCCCTACCAGTCCACAGATATTTCATTTTCCGTAAAAATCTGCTAACACAAATTTGGGTATGCACCGCAATTTAAAAATGGCCATAATTATTCAATTGGTTGGTATAAAAATAAAAGAATACTCATTTTTAACTATTCTTTTATTAGGGGTTTTCTTTCCAAAGGGGTCGAGCAGCCAAGCTGGAGGATTTCACGTTCATTATGCTCTAAACCTAGATTGAATAAACGTTGAACTATTTTGAGTAAACACGAAGTATGTGATACTATTTAGTATTTGTAGAGGTATACCTCCTAAGCGAATACGAGCCCCCGGTGACAGTTTGCCTGGCTACACCGCTGCCCAGACTACACAAGACAAGGATGTTCCGCGGTGGCTTAGTTGTAGAGCACTCATCTCTGGTGTGTGTGGTCTTCAGTTCGATCCCGGTTTAATGCCATGTGGGCTTTGTGTGGGACAAACATCGCGTGTGTGTGTATTTTCTCGGGGTTCTCCCGTGTCCTCCACTTTCTTCATTCCACTAATTCTCCCATCATCATGCATTCCACTAATTCTCCCATCATGAGGTCTGCCCCACGCCCGGAGTCCTGGACCCTGCCATCTGCGCTTACCAATTGTAAACATGACTCATCTGACCACGCGACAAGTAACCAGTCCTCTAAGACCCAATCCAGATGTTCCCGAGCCCATGTGAGTCGCCTTCGCCGATTTGCAGCGATTAGTATCGGCACATGTGGCGGCTTTCGGTTGGGATTCAGCATGGAGACCAAATTACGCTACACTGACCTCTGAGACACGTCCCTGGGACTTCCTACATTGATTCCTGCTGTCAGATCACGCATTGTATTTGCCCGGACGAGTTTGCCCAGACGTCGGCGGTTGGTGTCATTCAGGGGCCTCTGCGTTGTCCCTGATGGGTCGTAATACTTCCAACGAGGTACTCACGATCCACCTCTGACACTGTGAAGTTCAATGTCCGGACGACTTCCGAAATCGCATGCCCCATTCGTCTAGCACCAACAATCATCCCGCGCTCAAACGCCGATAATTCCTGTCGGTATGCCATCGCTACGGTACACGACGTTTTACTGCACTCAAAGAAACCCAACTGACCACACTACAACTGCTTCACGCCGTTCGACCGGTTTTCTGCGTTGTTACTGCGTCGTCAAATAGTTCCTTCCAGCTATCCAGACTTTTGGCCCTTTAGTGTATTTTCTCCATTACTTCTTCCCTTTATGTTGTTCGAAAATAAAATCCAGAAATTTATGAAAGCGAAACGCCGTAGCAATATTGTGCGAAAAAATGGCATCTTGCATTGCTTCTTTGACTACCCCTTCACGCTGGCTTTATACACTAATCCTTATTATCAACAGTGCCTGTTGCGTCCAAAGAATCTTTTACATTTCCACTACATTACATGCTATCTATCTCGGCATTCCTTCGAAATATATACTTTTTCAGTTGTAAGCACCAGAAATGCATAGGGGCAGTGAGCAACGTAATTTCATATTGTCCAATGGTGGCATATGCAGGATTCACCTTCACCTGTAATTATATATACATGGGCTGACTATGATAGAAGGTTCAAAGGTTCACAAGATTTTCACCACTCTGCCCCTGGACTATTTATTTTAGCGCTTTGGGTAAAGCTTAGGCAATTTCGGAATCCGGAATCGAAGCAATTCCGAATTCCACAATTGACTTCGCACTTCCAAACACTCCTTCGGAGTGGGTATCACGTGCTCAATGTGACAATTACCATCACCAGTTATCCCAAATCCACTTCTTCTTATTCAAGTAGCTCCAGATTTGAATACTCAAATTTAGGACTACAACCATTAGGAATAGAATCAGGGACACTCTCCCACTGAAGTCAAGGGGAAATAATCATTCTTCTAAGTGGGAGCTACATTTGTTTCCAGAGAACGAGATACGGTAAGCTTCGATCAAACTTGACCAGGCAAGACTTCAAAATTTACGTATCCTGCCTTTTAGCAAGCTTGCAAAATAGCAGATAGTTGATAATTAGTGTATCGCAACGTAAAGTTGTGATGTTCCTCTAAATTTCATTGACATTATTTAAATCTACCTCTAAATTCTTTCCTCCCTAGTTGAAGGAAAGTCCGGCAAAACAACCTTTTCATTTTTTTTTTACTCTTTCTGAATTCGATTTCACATTTTTGTCAATTCACTTTTTTAATTTTTTATTTCTAACTTCCTTCCTTCTTTGGTCTGTGTCTTTCATAACCACACAAACTTTTAAAAAAGTAAAAAAAAAAAAAAAAAATCAAAATCAGGAGTTCCGGTTTTTCAAAGTTAGGAATGGAAATTTGCTTTTTGGTATTGTGAGTCTTTTGCAGACCAAAAATGAAGGGAGTCTTTTACGAAATAAAATCAAATAGTTTTATATTTTTTTTTCTTTTATAAGAAGTTTAAAAAAAAGAGAGAAGAAAAAGAGGCATATAAGTGGATTACGTTTTGACATTTTCTTTCTGATTTTTTTTTTTTTTTAATTTGTTTATACTGGAAGTTTTGTACTCTTTGAGTTTCTAAGATTTTCGTTTATTCTTGAACAGAGAAAAATAATTTGTTTGTCTCTTTTCTTTTTCTTCTGTATGCAGCAGACCAAAGTTAGGAAAAAGAAAAGCATTGGAACGAGCACCAGACAAGACATCTGTCACTGTCACACCAAAAGATGACGCTAGCACTGACTGCAACCTTAGAACTTTAATAGCAATTGACTGTTCTCAAATAATTTAATATTAGGGTTGACGGAAATAGCTCACATTTCAGGGAGAGAGAAAAACTAAGAGTTTTTTCCTAACTGCAATGTGAAATACAATTCTTCTATATTTTTCCTACACATCTCATTTAAAACTGTCGAAGCTTCATACACAAAAATGTGCTCGGATAGTAATTCAACGAGAATTCAGGGGTTCCTTCATTAGTAGACATATTCCGAGTCCACTAATTTACAAAAATGCTACGAGAATGTCAAAATTGTGTATTTATTTTTATAGTGTGTGAATAAGTTTTGTTTGTTCTCTCAATGATATTTGAGTATGCGCTGCACATCTTTTAAACAATTATCAATCTGAATTTTTCTCGCAATTTCAACGAAATTTAACGTATCTGGATGGTCCTGATAGAAGCTTGAGTTCAGAATGCATTGAAATGCTTCATTTCTGGTACTTACGTACTTACTCTCTGGCTTACGGAACTCGCAAGTTCATCGCCGCAGTAGCAAACGTTCGCTAAAGGATTTTATCCTGGACAAGATCAAGACAGTTTCATCACAAACACGTATTTTTCGAAGATCCCTCCTAATATTGTCCTCCCAACGTCATTTCGATCTTCCCAACCGTCTCTTTCCATCCGGCTTTCCGAGATGGAATATAGTCTTCGTTTTTCTCCTATCCGAGCTACATGGCCTGCCCATCATAGTCGTCGCGATTTCCTTATTCTTACAACATCGTGTGTCATAGTGACCGTGAAGTTCTTCATATACACTCTCCTCCATTCTCCAGTCACCCCGTCCCGTTTCGGCTCGTATATCTTTCTCAATACCTTATTTTCAAACAATCGTAATTTGTTCATTTGCTAGGGTCGTACTCCAACTTTCGCAACCATAAAGTATTACCGGCAGAATTACCGTTCTGTATATTTTCAATTTCAACTTTCTTGATGTTAATCGCGAGGTTAGGAGTTCCTGCAGTGAATAGCAACACGCGTTGCTCGATATTATACGGCTTTTTAGTTGTTCCGTTACCTCGTTTTTGCTTGTTACATATGCTCCAAAGTATTTAAATTTGTTTACTTTCTCTATGTTCTCGTTCATAATTGTTATGTATCTATTTTCGTAATTCCCTGTGTTTCGGCTTGTTATCATGTATTTTGTTTTCTCTATGTTTACTTGTAGACCTATCTCATCGCACGCTTCTATGTGTTAGTCTGTAGTGCCTCAATGTATTTCCCTATTAAATCTACATCATCCGCGTACACGAACAGTTGATTCAAGCCATTCCACGTTAGTCTCTTTTTGTCCTTTTTTATTTTTAAAATCGCATATTCTAACACGAAGTTAAACAGTAGTCGTGACAAGGCATCACCTTGTTTCAATTCGTTGCGAATCTCGAAACTATCTGACATATTATTCCCTGTCCGTACTCTGCTTATGGGGTCGCTGAGACACTTTCGCACTAGCTGAATCAATTTTATGGAAATTCCAAATCGTACCAGGATATTGTTTAACATTTCCCTCTTGATAGAATCATAAGCTTTCTTAAAATCAATGAATAGCTGGTGAACAGTCCCATTGTATTCCCATTTCTTCTCCAGGAATTGTCTCAAAGAGAAAATCTGATCCAACGTGGATCTATTTCTTCTAAACCCACATTGGTGATCTCCAATTATATCATGTATGTATACGCTTAGGGGAGTTAGCAGTATATTACCAGGGTGGGTAAAAGTCTAAGTGTAGGAACTTACATATACACGCATTGACAAGAAGTTGTAGTTCCAAATTCCAATAGTAGTTGGCACTGCGATCGCTTGGTCCGAACATGTGGGGCTGTCATCCTTCTGAGACTGTTTTTCTTTTTCTTTTTAAAGGGGGTTGGTTAGTTCTTCCTTTGAACTTTTCTTGTTTGTTTGTTTGGTGATTAGCGGAGGTGATAGTGCTAAAATAATTAAAGACATGCCGAGTTGCTTTGTTCCAGGTTGTACATCTGGATATCGTAAAGGCGATAGCAGACATTTGTTCAGGCCTTCGAAAAGTAATTTACATGAGTGGAATAAAAGAATTCCCCGAAGTGACCGGCTGTTGACACTTACTGATCGTGTGTGTGACCTACATTTTAGCGATGATATGTTGGTGAAGGTGGATAAGTTCACAATAAACGGGAAAACTGTGGAATTGGCTCGAGATAAATGGAAGTTGACTGAGAATGCTGTTCCGCATAAATTTCCGGGTATTCCGAGTTATTTAGTTTCGATCCACGAAAAAGAAAAGCCCCCAAACAACGATGCTCCCCCAAAATGATTAAACGTGTGACAACTGTTCCTGCAAGTGACGATTTGAAATCCGTTAACCAGTGTGCTGAGTCTTCGTCTTCAAATAGTAAGCCATGTATTGCAAATGAAGTTATACGTTTACGGAAGGAAGTCAATCGACTGAAACGTATTCTCGCTATAAACCGGAAAAAACAACATAATTATGTTCAGGAGATCGTTAAATTAAGAACAGTTATTCGGAAGTATAAAACTGAAACTTTAAGCGACAAACAAAAACTTGTAATTCGCACGATGTCTAAAAAGTGTGACAGAAGCTCACGGGGAATGCGATACGAACCGGAGTTTATTCTGGAGAGTTTGCTTTTTCTAATAAAATCAAAGAAGGGCTACGAACATTGTTTAAAGCATGAGTTGTTGCCACTGCCATCAGTTTCTCTTTTACGAAAATTATCAAGGGGCCTGAAGTGCGATTACGGTCTAACCCTCATGCTCTAGAAGCAATCTCTCAAGACATGGAGCAAAGTGATGAAAATCATCGTAATTGCGTACTTGTATTTGATGAAGTCAAATTAAGAGAAGAAATACGATATAATTCGAGACGGTGTAGATTTGATGGGTTTGTAAATATGGGGGAGTTCACTCAGTGTGAGGATAAAGGAGTGCTTGGTGACCATGCTCTTGTGTTTTTTCTTGTGCCTCTAATGAAAAACTGGGTTCAGCCAATTGCAGTTTATTTGTCAAAGAATGCCACTCCTGGTTCTATTCTCGCGAAAATCATTGTACAGGTTATAATACAATTAGAACACAATAATGTAAGAGTCGTAGGTTTCACATGTGATGGGAGTCAACCGAACAAAAAGGCATGGAGTGAGCTTGGTATTTCTGGAAAGTTAGGCAATGTAAGAAACTTTATAGTAAATCCGTGTGATTCGAACCGAAAGATTTTTGCTATGGGAGACATTTGCCACGAAATTAAATGTGTGAGAAATAACTTTCGCAAAATGAACGAAGTCAGTTACAACGGTCTCGTTGTCCAATACGAATACTATCGAAAACTTTACGATATTGAAACACGCTCCATTACTGGCAAGAGAGTAGTTCCACATTTAACATCATCTCACATTGACCCTAAAGTATTTCAAAAAATGAGTGTTAAATTAGCCGTACAACTGTTTAGCAATTCGGTAGCCACAGGATTAAAATTTTATCGTCAACTTGGTGTTCGGAGTTTTGAAGATAGCGAAGGAACAGAAACATTTACGCGTGACTTGGACAAAGTATTTGATGCAATGAATTCGAAGTTACCTGTAAAAGGACTTCAAAGAGACGACAAACAACATTCCGTTCTGAAATCTTTCTTTGAAGTTCTTCAACAAAGCGAGAATACTTTTGCATCGAAGCAAACTTTGGAATCACTTCGAGTAACACTGAAAAGCACTCTTGACTTAGCAGAATCTCTCTGGACAGCAGGGTACAAGTACATTTTAACTGCAAAACTAAACCAAGATCCTGCTGAAAGGCATTTTGGACTGATACGCGGTTTAAGCAGCAACGACCATCCCACATCTACGGATTTTTTTCAATTGCATTTGCTCCAGTCAATATACGTGCCTGTCAAAGGGGTACTTTCTTCGAAAGCTAATTGCGAAGATAATGTTGACGAAAGATTGACTTCCTTTACGAAGCAAATGAGATCTCTGGCTCGAGATGAAGTCCGTAAAAGTGCGCAGATTAGGGAGACTATCGAGAATAGAATAAAAGACACTATTACACTTACAGATTTAGAGCCAGAGCTAAATCCTCTAGATCTGTCAATTAGTGACAACTGTTCAACAAGGGCAAGCGACAATGTGGTGTATTTCTTGTGTGGATATGTGATTCATACGGCCGCGAAAAGACTTGTCGCTTGTCGTGAGTGTGTGGAATCGTTAGAAACTAATGCTGAAGCAGAAAATGTTGTTCTTGCCGATGTCGAAATACTTTGCAGATTAAGAGATTTTGGTGGCAGTGAGTGTAAATACCTTAGATACCCTTCTCTTGCGTTTTTCAATGTTATGAAGCATGTGGACTCAGTAGTGGAAGATAAACTAAGAAGCAACAACGCACTGTGGGGTGAGATATTTTCGGATTGCGTAGAAATGTTGTATGAACTTCCAGTATTTCGAAGTTTGGGATGTTGTGAAGATCATGTGTTTTTGTATTTGCCCAAACTGGTTTTCCACTATCTCAAGTGCCGTTTCATTTTCCGTGCAAAGGAGATTGCAAGACAATTGAAGGCAAAATCAAATGCACAGTCGGCGAGGAAATTAATGAAAGTTTCTTCACATTAGAGGTAAGCTTGCTACTTTTTAGTCAATATTTATTTGTTTGGAGTTCTCTTTAAATTTATGGAGGCAATAGTTTATGCTTTATTTCTGTATGTATAGATTTATTTATTTGTTTAATCTCCAATGATTATATATATAAATCTGTAAAAAGCGTAGTATTGACGAAGTAAAGTGATGCGGATTAGATGCTTTTCGCAATGCTCAGTGCAGTCGGGTTCGGACCAAACAGAGCTAGCGCTGCCACACGGAGAAACGCCTAAGTTCTTAACTTCCCTCACTTTCCAATTTACACACCCTGATATTACTGAATACAAGTACTTTGTAACATGTTGGAAGTAACGAGATTCCGCGGTAATTATTATAGTCCGATTTATTGCTTTCTTTTATAAACCGGAACTATTATTGACGGTTCCCATTCCTTTGGAAGCTCCTCCTTTCTCTATATAGTATTTATCAATTTATGCAGTTCCTTAATTAGTGCCGTTCCTCCCGCTTTAATTAATTCGGCTGGAATATTGCCTATTCTCGGTGATTTCATTTTCTTTTCATTTCTTTATTGACATTTCGACCTCGATCTCGCTAGGTTTAGGTATCCACGGTTCTGCGGTATAGATTTTGAATTCCTGTTTAAACTCCAACAAAACACGTAAACATACTCGGGAGCATGCAATTTACTTGTGTTTAGGCGAACTCTGTTCCTAGTAGACGACATTTACGGCGACAGCTGGTATGACTGCAAAGTGCTCACCGTCAACACTATAAAGTTACCTGATCAACACGTTAATGGCTTGGTCAGAAAGTAAATAGATATTTCAAGTTTTGTCCAAGGTTCAAAGTGTTGGTTATTGTTGAATGTTTACATTGAAACATTGGATTTCTGGTCCTAGCAGTTCCTTTACCCTAGAGGCCGTGACGTCACGTTCGTTTGCTATGCTCGTTATATAACTAACAAGGAAGATATGGACCGACGCATATATTCTAGGTAATCAACTAATATTAGCTGATTTTTTTTTAATGAACCAAATCAGTAAAAAACACAACCTAGTACAGTAACTTCGGTTTATAGAAAGAAAATTCTAGTTTTAACTCTAAGCTGAAGCTTGAGGAAAACTCATAGAATCCTCTCCTCTATTAGTTTTAAGCATCTTCCTTATTTTTTAAAAATATAAATCGCTCCTACGTTCTTTTGCTCAGAGCTTTCTATAGTCTGTAGTGATTTTCTTTTTTAAAAGATTTTTTTTTCTCGTTTCCTTGACTCCATGCTAAAACTAAATTTTCATCAATACACCTACTTTCCCAGCGTCCTCTGTGTTTTTGTCAAGTCATGCAGAAGAATTTGTGTGTGGAGGTGGAGAGACAAGAAAAGTTAATCAATCTCCGCCTAATTGTGAAGTGTTATTAATCTCCTTTGAAGTGAAGAGGAGGTGCGAACGCGTGAGTATCGCTTATCAGTTAATTTCTGCGGATAATGGACCGTGTAGATGTGGGTGGAGACCTTTACTGTGGGGCAAAAAAAAGGACAAAAGAAAAAAAAGACGAGCAGTATGCGAAAGCGTCTTTCACCTTTCTCCCTAGGTAGATATTTGTCGACTATCTTGGTTCACTATTTACCTGTTGTTTATGATCAATAAGGTGCATCAAGAAAGGTGTTTAGGTTTCACTGGTATGTAGTATATTCCTAAAATAATGCCCTGCAAACTTTGGGAGGTTATTATTTATTTAGAGAAAAAAAAAGAAAAAAAAAAGAAATTGAAGAAATTTCGAAATATGTTTAGTTTGGGACCTACAGGCCATCAAAGATAAGGTGGCATCGTTAAAATAACGTCATATCTCGAAAAGGAATGACGTAAGCTGCGTCGGATAAGGAAATCACATTCGATGTAGTACCCAATGCATCTATTTACGTTATGATTATGATTGGCGATTGCAGGTTAGAGGACATTTCTATGCTTACTCTATTAAATAATTTAATTCCTTGAAAATGAAATTCTTATGTTGCAAAACCTGTCTATGCGGTACTCTCTTAATAATATCATTGTTTATGTGGACGTATCGGGTACTACCTTGATTGTGACTTGCTAAGCCGACCCCGCTTACGTCATTGTGTCGAGATATGACGTCATTTGTGACGATCCCGTCATATTTTTGAGCTCCTGTAGCTCGGAAACTATGCAAAATTTTGAATTTCTTCAAAGGAACATTGTTTCTTGTTTTTGATGTAAAGAATCACCTCTCGACGTTTGGGGCATTATTTGAGGAACACCCTGTATATAGTAATTAAAACTTAGATTAACTGAAAACGGCTGACGGAGAAAGTTTTTAAGTACCAAAACTGTCACTAGTTTCCAACACTGAACAACTTGTGCGCGACCAGCAAGATATCTCAATTGTTTATTTACAAACAGTATAGAATAGTAGTTTCTATAGTAACATACTGCTTTTTTTTCGAACTTACGAGACTCATTTTCTATGAATCTTAATGAATATTTTGTGTTGATTCAATCGTGAAAAATCAAATCGAAGATGTCTTTCTAGAGTTAAAAAAAAAAAAAAATGAATAGAAATTATTAGCATTGAAAACCAAGAATTGTTCAAATCTCAGCTTTCCCCAGTAGCACACATACGTGTTTTCAACGTTGATTTTAGGTTTATTTCGTTGATCCTTTAGATCCTAAAGGGCCTCCTTTAGATCCTTGTAAAACAAAAGGCATACAGTGCCAAGCAATAGTTACAAAGCTAAAATAAAAGCATGACACGTAAATATACAAAGCTCAAAATAGAAAAGCTGACATGATAATCATATTACGTTCCCAGAACATTTTTCGGAAAAGGAATATCTGTATATAGTAGAAAAGCACATTTTCTCATGTTTCGTCTGAAGACTGAGAATGCACAAGAAGGTGAAATTTGTGCGCCCAGAAACACGAAAAGCAGTAATGATTATAACATCTGATTACATTTAATCCATTCTCTAAGGCGACTCCGATAGGAACCTTGTATTATCCTTTCAGTGAAAAAGAAAGTAAAAAAAAAAAAAAAAAACTGCGGCCAGAATTCAATTACACTTACACTCGGTAACGTGGACCACTAATATGATATCACAAGAATATAGACGATATCGTACCAAAGGGGTGAGTCTTTAATGCTTAGCCACTGCAGGGGGAGCAGGATCTAGATGGTGCACGTCAGGAACAACTTGGCTATCAAAGTAAACAAAACCTGGCCTCTCATTGGAGGAACTGTAGTCAACACGTTATTTGTGGGACCATTACAATTGGATTTCAGTGATGATCGAAAGACACAAATATACAATGAATGAAAAGAGTCTCCCTGTTTCCTATGGGAGTGCACAGGACGAAAATGTGAGGTATAGCGATACTTAAATATTGGATATGGAGGTAATTATTACAAATATATATAATTTAAAATTGATATATGCTGGTTGTGGAGGCAGGGTCTGAAATATGCTTACGTTTGGAATTCCAGATTTGGAAGCTATTTCTCATCTAACAGAGGGAGAAAAATTTCACCCTTTTGGAATGTGTCACAGCTGTGAATTTAAGAAGTATAATTTAACTGACATTTTTAGTATTCACAACGTCAACAAATAAAAGGAACACAATTCTTCAGATATGATGGACTTAGGCCAATGTTCCCGGTTCAGCTCATTAATGAAAAATAATAAAAAAATGTTGACATGTTTAGTAGAATGAGTTACATATTGTAATATTCCACGTGCATGAGCACGAGTCTTCTCGTACTCGCAACGTAAACCTGTAGTAGCGTGAGTACGATGAATAACAAAGGTGCGTAAAACATGTTATGCAATATAAACAAACAGTACTACATAAACAAGCAGACAACGACACCAGCTTTAACAAGAAAACAACAGAAGGAGCCACAATCATCGAAGGAGGAGCTTGGAGGACCTCACAAAGAAGGGCTATAAAAACCCGACTCAACATTATATATAATTTATCATTCGCAAGAATGATCACTCCTCTCATCTACCTCTTCCCTCGTACTCAGTTAGCAGTCGGGCTGGTACATTCCTTTTAACCTGCACACTCAGTTAGCTGTCATGATGTTATAAACACATACTAACAAATCATAGGTTTATTCACAGGAGTTACATTGAACCGATGTTCATAGGTACACAGTACAGAACGTTTTCAGTTTGCATATAGGGTAAACGGGGGCGAATTCGGATTCATAAGAAATTTTGGTCTCAATCAATCACATTTATTTAGACAGAGAAATAAGTATTTGTCTGGACAAACCTAATTATCAGTACTAAATGCTAACATTTTTAAACTTCCACTACAACGTAGTTTTTACAACCCCAAAAATAAAATATATAAAAAAGGGGCATGTGTCCGAAATAACCCCATACAGAGGGGCGAATTCGGAAAACAGAGGGGATGAATCCGGACATATAAACGGAAAACGCAACTGCAGCCTGGGATGTCTGAAGCCCATAAGTTAAAAAAAAAGCAATATCTTTACTTTATTATTGAACTTATGTATAACACAAACGCAAATGAAGAGAGAAGGTAAATAGCACAAATTCCTCTAATGTGGGTAAAGAAACATAATTATTGCGTATTATTTTTAAACGCAAACGTCAACAGCTCTTTTATTAAGACCGTGCGCGTGACATTTTGAAAACTTTTTTCCCTTAAGCAGACAGGTTGTGTCCTTTGGCGGAGGTGACGAAGCAAGATGCTCAAGCAGGTTTCGTTGATGTGTTAAATTGATGTGGTATATCGTTTCCAGTTATAGATTGAAAATAAAATGCTTCTTATATCATGTCTGTTCAGTCCTAATCTTCTCTTTTGTCAAAAAAGTTATTTGTTCTACGATTTCTTTCTCCTGTTTAGGTATTCAACACTGTTTGGCCACCAGTGTATCTAATCGGAATATCAGCAGCAATCTTGTGACTATAGTCTTTTAAATAGTTCGGCAGCAGTCAAAGAGACACAAACCACTTTTGGTTGCTGGTATAGCATTCTGTAGATCCTCGTCGGTCCACGTTTGAACACACATTTCTTTATATAATGACAAACCATTCTGCAAAGAAACGATAGCAGACGTTTCAATATCCTACTATCATAGAGTACGAATTCATATTTACGGCACTCATTGTTCGGAATCACCCCATCTTTCCTGTCCGAAATAGTCCCTTGAGGATACCGTGAGTACAGAAAGCTTTGGAGCATCATATGTTGGCTTCCAATCCAATTAATTGTACAAGCATGTTACCGAGAATTCTTTCGATCACGTTCGAAAATATATTACAAATATCACGATTGTTATGCCTTATGATTGATAGTACCGAAATTATGTCACATTGTAACATGCAACCGATCTTACGTGCAGCATTATCTTTGAAATTTTTCCACTGGACTCCAAAAACCTCCACGTTTTGTTCTCACCTGCACATGCTTTGAGGGACTACAGTGCATTAACTGATTTGCTTAAAACGACTTTTTCGTGTTTCGGTTAACAGTTAAAACTCTTCCGGATTCCGACACTGTACGGAATCACCTCCATTTATCCTATAGTGCCGGATCTTTTTAAACTAAAAAGGCCATATCTTCAAAATTATGGGAACAGATTTTCAAAATTTCAACCCTGAACGATATGTAACATCCCGGTTTCTTGGTAAGTACCGGATTTTTTTTTCTCAAGTAACTTCATGTTCATACTTGAAGGTAACGAGTTAGTATCATAAGCTTTAATAGAAAATGATAAAAGTCTATCATTGAAATATTTCTTTTAAACATAGTAAAGAAAAAAACTCTTCAGATATGGTGTCAGCAGGATTGTGCCATACCACATGCCCAAACTGTGATTCTGTTCATACAATAATTTTGGTAATTGAGCGTTTCACACTGAAGGATACAATATTTACCTTGTATGTAAGAATATAATTTTTTCGACGTAAGTTAGATGTACTTGAAATGATAAAAACCCTTACAGCGTTTAACGATTAGAGGAAACTTCGTAAAGGTTAATAAAACAACAACATTCTTGTCTCTTTGAATTTCTAACGGCTTTGATGTTTTGAACAGAAAACTGAGCCCTACTCGGTGTCAAAATTCACAAAAATAGAGTTCTGTTAACGGTGTTGTATGGTGTGAAGTTTTTTTTTTTTCTTCAATCCAAAATGTCTTATTCAAATGGCGATTTCTTCATCGATAGAAAGCCCTTTTCTGATGTTTTCCAGAAACTTATAAGATAAGGGAGAGGGGAGAAAGAGGGATAGATGGGCACAAAGGAATATAGAGAATTGAAGACGAAAGAGGAAATGATGGGAAAGAGAATGGAATGGAATTGGAATTTTGAGAATGTCTTCATTTTCTGTTTGTCCGTTCCTCTTTTTTGGTATTATTCGCTCATTTTTCTCCTGAGAATAGAGTCGTAAAGGGAAGAGCAAAGAGAGATGAAGAAAGGAGTGTGTATGTGTGTGTGTGAGTGAGTGAGAGAGAGAAAGAAAGAAAGAGAAGGTCATTGACTCCTTTCTTTTTTTCGTGTGTTTCCCTCTTTAACGTTTTACGTGCCTATACGGTTTTAAGTGAATCAAGAGCGCTTAGAGCAGCATCAAAACTGGGCTATCAATAGCATTTTCCAGTATGTATGCAAAGAGTGCTGTTATTTAATAAAATAATGTAATTGCGTTTTTTAAATTACGTTACTTCGTGGAACAAGAGAAACGTGTATTTACAGAAAAGCAAATTGAACATTTTTGTTGTAAGTTTCGTTTCCTTACATATGATTCCTTTTAATTAAAAGTTAACCATATCAACGTGACGGTGCTCTTAAAATTGACCGATTTATCTGTTTGTATTGTCAATTATATATATCATCATCATCATCATCATCATCATCATCCTATTCAGCCGTTTTCTATCCACTGCTGGATGAAGGCCTCCCCCTTTTCTTTCCACATATCTCGGTCTGCTGATATCCTCATCCATGTAGCTCCTGAAAAACGCTTGATTTCATCTACCCATCTTACATTTGGACGTCGTCTCGGTCGTTTCTTTTCTCTAGGAATCCACTGTAGTACATTTGTCGTCCACCTTCCATCTGTTCGTCTAGCTATGTGACCGGCCCATCTCCACTTCATCTTCTTCGCAGTCTTGATTACATCCTCTACCTTTGTTTGTGCGCGAATCCATTCATTTCTCTTCCTGTCCCTCCTGGTTATTCCTAGCATGCACCTCTCCATTGCTCTTTGTGTGACTCTCAATCTTTGAGTCGTTTGCGCATTCAATGTCCAAGTTTCGCAGCCGTACATCATTACAGGTAAGACACATTGATTATAAACTTTACGCTTCAGACACATTGGAAGTTTGCTTTTGAAAATAAAGTGTAGTCTTCCAAAAGAACTCCACGCCATTTTACATCTTCTATTTATTTCATCAGTCAACTTTGCATTCGATGTTTTAAGCTGGCCTAGGTAAACATACTCATCAACTATGCCTATTGTCTCTCCGTTAATCTTCACTTCCTTCTTTGCAGCATGTTGGTTGTACATTACTTTTGTTTTACTTAAGTTCATTTTAAGGCCTATTTTCGAACTCTCGTTACTCAGTTCTTCCATTCTGGTTTGTAGTTCTTCTGCACTTGAAGTAAACAGGACCAGAGGCGCCCACGCCATATAGGCAGGTCATGCAATTGCATGACGTGATTTGGGG
>JAGDQP010007327.1:0-22569 GCA_022664845.1 Lepisma saccharinum | reverse complement strand
ATGCATATATATATATATATATATATATATATATATATGCATGTACCTTTTTTCGTAAGGGCCGCGGTGGCTCAGTGGTAGAGCACTCATCTCTGGTACTTGGAGTCCTCGGTTCGATCCCAGCTCATGTTATGTGGGCTATGTGGTGGGGCAAACACTGTGTGTGTGTGGGTTTTCTCTCGTTTCTTCCCACTTTCTTCATTATCCCGCATCATCCATTCGGCCTGAGCCAAAGATGCCTGAAGGTCTTAAATTCAAATTTCCTTTTTCGTAAATAGACTATGTGCCAAGCTTCTATTCCAAAAAGGTAGAAAATAACAATGATGGACACAGGACAGGGAGGGAAGCATTATCTGTCAAACTTGAATAGAAAATCCTGGTTCAATACCTCTCCATCGTCTCTACATTTTAAAGGTTTAAAAAATGCTGAAATTGGCTGTGTCGTCAGCTGGAGAAACACCCTGGAAGGTAATGGCAGAATGTGCATATCTAGAGCCGACAAAATATAGCATCTAAGAAAGAATAATATGGAATGCGAAAAATCTATGGTCTACAGATTGTCAATAGATGATTTTACTACGCAACTCTCCCACTGTACATTCTGATCCATGGACCATGGTAATATGGTCTGATGGATGAAGAATTGACGATACAATTACTTAAATATTTTGTATGTATCGAGTGTTATGCTATATGGCGCGGAAGCATTGTGAAAGAAAACTGGAAACATTCGAAATTTGGACATGGAAGACGACAGAAGCAATCAGTTGGACACACACAATGCGTAATGAGGAGGACGAGAGACGAATAATACTGGAAAAGAAAAAGAATCTGCTTAAGACATTGGCTGCGCAGAGATTGTATATACTAAAAGATATGATCGAAGGAAAAAGAGGAAGGAGAAGAAGGCGAGTAATGCAACTTCTTGACAGTATTTAGGAAGGTCAATCGTGGGCTAAGACGAAAAGGGAACCGCAAGAGTGGGATGAATAGAAAAGCCTAAACATACTTGGAAGGACCTGCAGATCTCGACGGAACTAATAATGATCATGATGCCGCAATTGAATATAACGTTGAAGGAGAAAGAGGAAGGAAACGATGCAACAATACGATTGAAAGAAAAAAGCTTGATTGGATCAAACAAAGTACGCTATCTACATTTGCTTTCAAAATGCTATTGATATCGACAGAAACAATACTGTTAACATATGCCCATATTTTGTACACTTGAAATAAGTCAGTTTCTGATAATGCCTTCTCTTTACATCCGTATTTGAACATGTGTTTTGTACAACTGTTATGCACTTCTCTTCAAAGAAGTTAAAGTGCATCACGAAATGGTTTTAGTAGCCTACACTGCATAAAATAGATATGTTAATTCAACACTTATCGGTGTTCCAGGGTGGACTTCCACTTTTGTGTTAAATCAATAAAACAAACGGTCTTGATTTCGGTGATTCAACACAGTGAATGTGTTGCCAATGTAGATTCAACACAACGGAGGGTGTCATAGTATCACTATCGCAGTGGTAAATCAACATTGACAACGCATCCTTTCTGTTCAATCACCGAAATCAACCCCATCTGTTGTGTTTATTTAACAAAAGTGATAGAGTTACCCTAGAACACCAAAAAGTATTGATTTAACAGTTTTTTTTAAGTACGAAAGTGTGCCAAGAAGTTGGCAAAAGCTAGGATAACCCCGAGTTGTTTTGACGATAGACCAATCAACCACATGGGAAGAACATAGAAATTCGGCATTTTTCTCGCTATATATATATATATATATATTGAAGAAATTTGATAAAATTCAAATACGAGTTAGCCAAAAGTTGTTAAAAACATATTGTATGCAAAATGTGGTGTTTAGAAAGAAATTTTGACAAAAAGCGAAGTACACAAAATGTGTTGAACATTCATTTTTCAAAAAGAAACTACTTGTACAGATTATCGATACTTCTTGAGTGTAATACGAAGAACTTTTTTTAAAAAAAGATGAGGACAGGAAGTCTATTATTCTCATTCTAAACTTCTTTTGGTAGCGAAGGCACCAAGACCTATTTTGTTTACGGCGTGAAGTGGTAGGTCGCAATTGGTGTCTATGCAGTACAAAAGATGCAATGCGCTGATGCTTACATACGCAGAAACGGAGCTCTATGACCCAGAAATCTTCAACCTTCACCTCCATTAGACCTCAACAGAAACGTGCTTGTCTCAAAAAAAATAAGAAATGGTTTACCTTGCTCCTGCCTTTTTGTAATTTGTTCTCAGTATTAAATCCTAGCGGGAAAAAGGGGTGCATTACTTTTTGATCCACCCTCGAACTATCTGTCGTTCAAGGTAAGGAAGTTTCTCTGTTCTTCATCTAATACAGCATAAATCTAAGCATATTTGTCTACAAGCTCTGTAAGGTATGATCCAAAGGTAAATGTCTATGTTTTCGCTGCAGTACGAAAGCTTTGGCTGTGTTATGTGAGTTCCTCAATCCTTGTTGCATCCTACACAAAAGAAATCGTTTTATTTTCCTCAAAAAGTAGCCGAAAAGCGAAAGAAACTTTGAAGTACTTTGTAAAAAAAAAAAAGTAGGACAACCGCAAAGAAGTAAAGTAAAGTATGTCAATTTTGTGTGCATGTGTGCTGAATACTCAAATGTATTGAAGAGTTCCTCACAATACAGAATCCACTCTTCTTGAATTTCAACAGCAGTGCTCCTTAACTGGTTCTCCAAGAAATGTGTTTTTCTTTCTTTATCTCACGGAGCGTCGGGTAGTCAATTTCCGTGAAAACAAGTAATTTTCCATTTTGTAGAGAAAAGTGTCATGCGGAACAAATACGGTTTAGGGCAGTGGTTCCCAAACTTTTCAAAATGGCTACGGTTCACCTGAAGTGAATTATAATTCGTTGCTCTATTCCAGCACACGTGGTGAAATAAAAAGAAACAAATGTACTCACACAAAAATTATTATAAGTGATGATGATTTTGGTGAAATGTACCGAGCGACCGTAACTCAGTAGGTGAATCTTTGGCTTAACAATCAGATGGTCATGGGATTGATCCCAGCGGCACCACGTCCTAACCAAGGTTTTCCAGGGTTTTCTTTAGTTATACCAGGCAAATGCCGGGATGGAAGCTACAAAACTAGGCCCTGACTGACTACCTTGCAACATACTCTCCCCCACCTTATCCAGGCCTGAGCCTGAGATGACTAAAGGCCATAGGTAAATTCAAAATTCAAACAGTAAAGAAAAAGTTGAAATAATCAAGTAGTGAGAAAAACTTAAAACATTATCAACAAAATTATTCTATAGTTGATACTATTATTTTTTATTACTGTGAGGATAATCTAACCGGATTTAATTATGCAACAAACTAACGTTATGAGTTGGAAGTAAACGCACTGAGAATCGTGAAAATGAACGAGCAAAGCTGATTGAAACGAAACATGTCTACCCGAATCTGGGTTAAAGCTTAAAGTGTCATATTTCATTCTAAGTTTCCTTTTACGTATAAACATTCTTAAAAATAATTAATTTATTTGTTCATACGTTTTTTACACGTCATTCCTGAATATTTCTTACGTTAGTTTCATGTTTAAAATAGTGCAAATAAAGTGTACAAGAAGTGTTATGAGTTAATACATTTGAATTTATTTATGACCTTTATCCAGGCTCAGAAACCGTATAGGGTGGGCAGAGGCTGTGGTAAGTTAACTGGTCAGTGCCTAGTTAGTAGGTACCATCGCGGCATTTGCCTAGTACGACTGAGGAAAATCTTGAGAAACCCTCAGTCAGAATGGGCAGCCGCTGGGATCGTTGCCAAGACCTCCGATTGCAAAACCAACGTTGCTATGAAGCTGTGTTTCAACTACTTTTTGCGTGAACTTAATTCTTTACTTAAATCTGCTAATGTTTGTGAAAAAGAGTATAAAATGTACAGAAAATGTTGAATTTTGACGTGAACTAGTAAAATATAGGAAGTAATCAAACCCAGACCCATTTGTGGTGTACAAAACATATTTGCAAATTTGTAAGGGAGATTATCTTTTTTGTTAGCAGTCTGAGCTACGTGTTCAAGAACTTGTTCGTTCACTCAGAAAATCGAGAACACTTTAGCAATTACACAGGCGACGGTAGTAGACCACATAACTTCATTTATCCAGAAATTTAATTAAATTAAGCTGAAGGGGAATTTGCCCGAAGTATTTGCATGCCTTTTGAGTTTTATGACTCTTTTTTTTGCCCCTTTCAGCGTTTATCAAAATTAAAAGAGCTAACAAATAGACTACTTATCTGCATGAAATATTGTGCCTGTGTAAGTTAAACCAAATTACATCAATTACTTAATTTTATACTCGATTAACAAAATGTAATAACTAGTAATAGTTAATTAAGACTGTGAAAGAGGTACTGGTTTAAAATACACTGATACAATACATTTATCCGGAATTCTGGCTTATTTGGAAAGATTGAAAAAAAAAATAAAGTAATGTTTCGTTAGTTTTAAAATATAAATACAAGTGAGCGCGTCTAATTAACTCTGTGTAGTGTAAATATGCACTGTTTCATTGTTTTAATTGTCCTCAATTTGTTAAAGAAATTTTCTCTACTATAAGATAAACCATTTTGTTACTGTATTTTTATATTTGCAGGCGCTTACAATATATTAAAAAAAAATCGTAAATCTGGTTTATCCGGAACAGGTCCGGTCCAATCAAGTCCGGATAAACGAGGTTTTAGTGTATACGAAATTCATTATAGTTTTTTTTCGAAGATATACGGAATTGGTATAGAGAGATAAGAGTAATAATAAGTGTACGTACATCTATAATTTATTCACGCAGATACACACGCAATTGTATAGGAATTTGTATACGCAAAAAACAGATAAAGGAAAAAAAAATATGCCTGCATTCACTGAATGATATACAATATATTGTTCATTAAGTGCAGAAGAACTCACCAAGGCAGTTTACTGCTGTTTTATATATCGATCCTGAAACAGGGATTCTGAACGAGACTCTGATGTTTCCATGACAACTCTCCATTACAAGCAGCGCGCTAGTTCTCTCTCTCTCTCTCTCTCGCTCTTTCTTTCTCTTTCTTTTATTCTCTTCTTCTCTCTCCTATCGTTTATTCACTACCAAAAGCAGAAAATATAAGGATTGATGTTATGCTGTTTCCTTTCGACTGTTCTTCTTCACCCTTTTTCTATTCATATATCATCTTTAGATGATATTCTGTTTTATGCCATTTTACATCTCTTTCGCTTTCTCTTAAGATCGAGAAATGCATATGAAACTCAGAAATGTATATAATTTCTCATCATCATATCATTTACATACTAATATTGTTTCCTGCTGTTTCTGTTTTCATTACACTATTACTTACGAGCCGTCATTTTTATTTTTCCTTTCTTTAATCTGGCTAACATTGATATTACACGAATGTGTTAGGCAGGAAAGTTAGAATATGAATCATGTTAACATGGATTTATGTATAAAGGGCTTATATATATAACAAAACTAAATGTAAAATAAATAATAAACAACAAAATGCGTGTATGGAAAACAGATATGGACTAAGATTAAACGTGTTCAAGTAAGTAATGAGACTACGTATGATGTCTGTTTCTGGAATACATGATGTGATGGTTGTATTTTACAATGAACATGCTACGAACATATCGTGTTAGGCTTTTGTCTTTCTTTTCGTCAAGATTGTGTTAGACATAACAATCACTCTAATGATACTACTAAGTACTACTACTACTACTAATAATAATAATGGATTTCTCCTTACTAAGATGCCTTTATGTATCGAAGAATTAACAGAATGTTCAGAAAATGAACTTTTCTCAGACAGATTAGCATCAAATAATTTGCACTGTATTACTGATGAAAGAAATCCTAGTATTACAATAATTTTCTACAGCATTGTGCAAATTGTAAAGAAACAATAAACTGAATTTCGCTTTTCTTGTACACATATTCATATTAAGGTAATTGTGGGGAACTCCGACATAGTAACAGGTTTCTTGGCAAATACAGAAAAGTGAAATTCTTGAGAACAGTGTTTTATACTTGCAATTGAAGTACATTATTTCACAAATGAATGACATGGTAACCGTACATGTAGCACGCCCACAACTTTGAAAAAAAAAAAAAAAATAGAAAAGCGAACCACGGAATATGTCGAAGTTACCCACAATGTGTGGGGAACTTCGACAACTTCTCGGGGAACACCGACAACTTAGAAAATTTAGTTTTAATGTGATACAGTCAGCATACGAAATAACCGTAATGTATATGAAAAAGCTACAAGTTATAGTAAAGGAATACAAATATGTTATAATGCCTTTTTTAAGTATTTTTTAATCAGAGGGATACAAATGAACAATCACACAAAACTCCGTTCTTTTTGGATCTGTTCTAGTCACTTCACAGACAATCTTCACATGTAAAGTAAGGGAAATCGGCATTAGAAACGCGTAGTTCATGATACCAGGTACTGCAACCCACACACTGTACGCAGTTCCCATCGTCAGCACTCTCGTTTTATTGAACCTTACATATGGGACAAACGCAGTTGTCATTGCTTTTGCGCAAGGAATGGGGTGCTTCGAAGGTTCGGCCTAGAAATTAAAACCTTTTGAGTGCTCTTCTTCTTAGCCTGAGGGCGCGATTGTTTTTTTCGAAGACCATCCATATACTCTGGAGAGGTGACAATTGTTCCACCTGCATTTAAACCTGTTCTTGGTGCCTTGTTCCTTTGAGACGAATCACTATCTTTTGTAGGTGTACGGGTCAAGTCATGGAAAGTTACAGACGATTTGCCTCTGAAGTTGAAGGAACATTGCTTCCTTGTCCTTCAACGGTGTCTCTGAAGATTGTCATTTGAAGAATGAGGTACCGATCGCACTGTCTGTAATTTGAATGGATCTAGTGGGTTAATTCCTGTTGATTCGAATACAATGACGGCAGTACGAACACACTCAGCTTTGGACCAAGCTTTGTTGAGAAGATAACCAAATTGTATTTTCGAAATTGGTTTTCCTGGATGAGCATGTACGAACAGCCTACATGCGTCATTGTAATGTTGCTCAAGGAGCTTAAAAAATGCAACGTCGAAGGGCTGCATTTTGTGCGTAGCAAGTGGGGGAAGGCAAATCATATGAATATCATGCTCCAATGCATGTTCAAGAACGTGCACATCCTTGCAGTGGGACCCGTAATCATCTAACACAAGCAAAATTGGTCCTTCTGGTTTGTGAGAGGCCAGGTGATCCAGAAATTTGGGAAAAATGTCGGACGTCATGTAACCTGTCTATGATATTTCTAGTCTTGTTCCTGGTGGCATTCCTAGTAGAAATTAATCCTTCTTTCTCTTCCCTTTCATAATAATAAAGGGTGGTAAGAATTGTCCAATGGCCGATATACAAGCTGCAACAGTAACAATTTCCCCCTTTTCAGCATTTGTTTGAGAATGAACCTCCCTCTTTCCCCTCACTGATATCACCTTTCCTGGTTTATAAATAAGGTGCAACCGTGACTCGTCACAATTAACGATGTTACCTGGTTTCGTCCACAAATGTAAATCATCGCAGCACTTACTCAGTTGGACGAAGAATTTATCAACATTTTCCTTTCTTATTGCTTTCGCTCGAGTGAATGACAAAGTTTCTGCTTTCCGAACACTAAGTTTTGGATGTCGAGACAAGAGTGAATGAACCCATTCATATCCTGCCATTGGGGTTATTTTGTTAAATTGGTGTGGTATCTTATTTTTTCTGTGAACTGATACGCTACGTAACGTAAATCGTTGATCGTCAACCCATGGCCGCAAGAATCTAATCGGCAAAAACGTTCCTCGAGTTCCTTCTCTTGTTCAATTGTAAAGGTCATGTGTGCTCCTAATATTGGGCGCGAATATCCAGAGCGTATTTTGTCTCTCAGTGTGTTTCTGAGAACATCGTAAGCACGAGCAGCAGTAGCCAAAGGCATACCATTTTTCATTGCATCGATAGCAGCACTCATTGTCTCAACAGTCCACTGACATTTCGATGATTTTCTTATATAGTTCCACACCATATTTGCACCCTGAAAAACACAACATAAACGATTCTAAGTGTGTTGTTTAATTATATCCATCTAAGGCACAAAAACATTACTATTTACAAAGTGTCGAAGTTCCCCGATTTTCCTATGGCGGAGTTCCCCATAATATCCCGTCCACAATTTAGTAGATTTTAGGTACAGTTAGCAACACTGCATGGGCAAATGTTTTGTGCACCATTACTCAGCAAGAAACCTGTGCCACCACACAATGCTCAATATACAACAACTCACAATGACCTAGGTAGCACATTTTACCTTTCAGTATCACAATTTTATAAGGCATATATATTTCCGGATGCATGAATTCACCTCTCCTCTTTTTCTCTCCTCCTCTATCCCAGTAAATTCAGCTGCAATGGCGAGAACTTCCAAAACACGTCTTCACACTTTACTGCATCCACCTCGATAATCCTTTGTCTTTTGTTGTCCTTCGACTTCGAGTTACAGTGTTGCTAACTATGTAATGTCGGAGTTCTCCACAATTACCCTATCTAAAATTTACAGTTTCCTGCTAATTAAATGAGTCCAGAAGCTAAGGGATACAAGTGACATTCACTAATAAAAAAAAGATCGGGGTATTTTATATATATATATATATATATATATATATATATATATATATATATATAAGCCGAAATATGCGTGACATAAAATTGTAATATTTTGTACAAAAAAAAATGGATAATAATGTGTTCATGTATAAAATATAAGAATTTTATGTCTCATATAGTTTGGATTATATATAAAAGATTACCTGAATATGTTTATTCGTCAATGTTACTTGCAACTCTTCGCTTCTGAAATTGACAAATGTAGGGTAAAGTAACGTAATTTTGCAGTATTATTTTATAAGCTTGCTGCTAGAAACCCTAGTGCACCAGGGTTCCACATTTGGCAGAGCATATTTCGCTTCAACCTATCATGCTCATTGAGATCTCCCGTGACGAAACCAAATACACTGTGAAACAAATGAATCGGTATTACATTCTTTATAAAATTCTGCCAAATTACCTTCTTTACCATAAGTAACGTGTTCGAGTGGTGTGGTTAGTTCATCATGTATCTATGAAAGTGAGTTATGAATACTTCTTGTATATTTAGTTTTACAAGGAATGCTTTCTAAATATTTCGTCTATATATTTTGTTTTGTAACACTTCTTGATAACTCAGATTTATCCATTTATGTGATTTGTTTAAGGCCTTTCCTGTGAGCTGCTCGCTTTTCTGGGAGATAAGGTTAGGTTAGGTAAATTTATGTTAGTTTACTTTATCTGCCTGCAATAAAAATGGAGAAGGTTAGGTTGTTTTATATATATTCTTATACATCTTCACGTGTGGTAATCACTACATTATAAACATCAGCTTTATTCCTTTCCCCATATAGGGGCATATAATGATGTTTTACTCATTTACATATCAATAATATACATATGTAATAGGAACATAGTAACAAAGTGACGTGACAAAATGAAATTATAACTACGGTTGGTCTTTTGTTACAAAATGCTAAAAGCTTGCTTGAAGAACGACCCAAGGATTCTCCTTTCCTACATTCTGTTCACACATCGCTTTACTAGTGTAAAGGAGGTGAACATCGAACCATTCAGTCATCCGGCTTGATCCAAGCTAACTAACCTTGGGCAGAAATGCGTATCCGATATTCTAATGTAGATTAGTAATCCAGGTGTCTACGACATCAGTTTTATCATCATGCACTCTTAGGAACAATCTTCTTGCTTTATCTTAAATTTAGTCTGTCTTATCTTTTCTTTCATTTTGAATACGATTTTGTCACTCACGCATTTCGCTTTGATTTCATTTTATTTGATTCCCTTACACTTCACACGCACGCGCAAATCACTTGTTCAGTCTTCTATAGTTTTTCTTTTATATCTTGCCATGTCTTCTTTCTTTTGGTATATTCTAAATGATGTCATTTCACTAACTACATTTTGAGTTACACTTCAAATCCCAGTCACCTACAATCATTCGTTCAGTTCCTTATACCTAATTTTGTTTCACTAACAAAGATGTACAATGTCACACTGGGGAGCAAGTAACAATAGAATGTCGGTTTACATGTACTATTTTCTGGTTTTATCGCCGACTGATGAATCCCTGTTTGTGGTACTTTCATATTTGTTTCAGTTATTTCATCGCAGGCTTTACATAATTTCCTGTCTCGAATAAAATAATTGTACTGTACATTCTTTGATTTTGAAGTTTCATTTGCTTGCTCCAGAAACCAAAGCAGAAGTTACTGGAAATTCAAAGCCTGCTGTTTCTACAAACCAAATAGACTGATTTATCATACCTCCCGCAAATAGGTTATGCTTAAACTTATAATAATTATGATAAGCCGCTATATACGGTATTTTACAGAATAGCTTTTCTTGCAACTTTGTCTCGCGAATTTAACAAGAATATTCACTGATACGTCTTAGGAGCTCTGAAGTCTTTTTTTCATCTCTTTTTTCTTTACTAATAACATCAGCGATATGTCATATTTCTGGAAATAATTGTTGCTCTATACATAGGTTTTATAGGTTGATGAGATATGGAACAATTTTGTGCGCTAACTGTTAAAGAGCTTCTCCTTTAATATTATCAGTCCCAGGAGATATCTTCTTTCTGATTTTAAATATTTCCTGTTGTTCTTCCTCTTCATTAAACAGATCCACCTATTCTTCTGCTTTGTTGGCAATTTTAGAGGGGGGCTTCGAGAGATGCATGTTCATGATGAAATATGGCTTGGTTTTCCTCAGGATAGAAGTATTGTTACTGCGGCCGTTGATACAAAAACATCATTTTGCAGTTACTTAGTAAATATTATTGAAAGTAACTCAAGATAAAAAAATAAATAATTTTTATTGGGTAAGTTCATTGTACTTTCTTGCATGTTTCTGATTACTGGAGAATACATTTTACCTGTATATATTAAAAACATACTATTCTGAATTGTGGCCGGACACTGGGTAACTTCAATGTTTCCTAGTGATCGACCAGAATATGGCCTGACACTAGAAAAAAACATACGAGAATTGCGTGCAAATATCGAGCCGCCAGATTTTTGATTACTGTATGTGTTGATGGTGGCTGGAGGCATATTGTCGTTTCCAATCGATGTAAATTTATTATTAGTTTCTGTCACAAGCATTCCCGAGGATTCTAATTATACGTAATGTAATTTATCACTAGCTGCTACTTACAGATAAGACAAATAGATTTTCCTTGGCTCCACTGAGCTTTGGCACAATTATATTTCGCTGAAGTGTGAGTCCCCTCTGGGGACATTTTTCAAAAAGAATTCTTATACATTATAAATAACATTGTGACCTTGATTATTATTATTTTAACTTTTTGCAGAGAAAATTTTAGAATTGTCAGGAAGAACTCAGCCACTGTGCTCGGAAATGCTATTTTCAGGAGGATTTAGAAGGTATTTTCTGTATATTTTCAGGATCTTCCTGAACGAACTTGATTTAGAAGCAAGAGTTGAAGCACGAGGACTAGCCAAAGTAAATAATAATAAATAAGTAGACATAACAGCACATTCGTAACCACCATACTGGATTCCAACAATAACAATTGACAGTAAAACTTGTGCTGAAAATAAGTATTGTGGGAATATTCTCGTGAGTCATAGACCTTATTATGCTTACATCTGCGTCCCCGCACACACAAAAGAAACCTTCCACACTAACTTGTACTCGAAGGGATTTACATGTGCAAAAACAATTCAACAATCATTTTCATTCGATCAGCATATAGACAAAACAGGATTAGGCAAAACGGGATATCCCCCTTTTGCCTAAATCAAGATATTCGAATTTTGATATAAATAGCTGTAAGGTTGTTAGGCGAAACAGGATTAGGCAAAAAGGAATGGAATGATATTGAAACATATTTACATTACAAGCGACAAAACTTGAATTAAATATCGCTGTTGGGTGAAAGAAATACAGGTAAAGCATTGCTGTTCCTCCTTTATCCTCTCTCTTCTTTTACAAGTTTCGGAAGTAACAAGTAGTAGTTGAGTTCCTCTTTTACAAGTAGATGATGCTTAATTTTTAATTACATTTCTTGTGTAATGTATTTGGAATTTAGAAATTAGGGGAAAACGGGGTACAGTGAGACACAGGGTGTTTTATGATAACTATTAATATGTAGCTGACAATGCTGAGCCGCAAATAATACTCAAGTCGATCGTATTTTGTTGTTAATTACATAGTAGATGAAGAAGTAAGCATTCATGTGATTTCATTGTTGCAGTTTTGAGGTAGCTAAAGTAAATTTTTGTGATACCTTACAATGCAGTTTTTTTGTTTAAAGATCTGTAGCATATTGGAATTTAAATCAACATATAACTGAACTTTACGGTACAGAAAATAGTACTGGATGAAGTGTTGCCAATTGTGCGTACTAGGAAAGAAAAAAACATTGTTCTAAGACGGTTGTGAGGAACAGTGAGGCAAATGTAGAGGGATATAGTGAGCCATGTCTTATATACCCGTGAGATGAAATAATACCTGTTCTTTACAGGTTTTTTACTATAAATAGTTACAAATATGTTATAATAAATGTGATATTTGTTTGAATTCTGAATTGAAGTGGAAGATGGTTGGAATCTTTATCTTTCCATCAGCTCCTGATATAACGAGTGTAATTGAAGATGTATAAAAAGGAAATTACCTGAGCCAACAATACATGGACAAACAGCCTTACTTTTCATTTACGTAGACTTTAGTCTGCTGCATGTCCGTTAGTTTCAAGGGTGATTGATAAATTGGACTAATACGCTGCGTGTCTCACTGTTCTCCTTGGAGGGGGAAGAGTGGGACAAAACGACCTCGACTACCTTTTCCTTTATTAGGGTCAGTTCTGAAATCAACCGCTAAACTTCTAGTCAGCGCTAACGCAAAATTAGCGCTGACTTGAAGTTTAGCGGTCGATTGTAGAACTGATCCTTATATACATGTATCGAACGACTAAACAAACAAAGTGTCAACGTAAATACTATTAGAAACAGCAACAATGTTAACGCTTTTCGTTGCATTTGTATTGATTTAATATATAAAAAAAAAAAAGATATAAAGATCCAAATTTTTGGTGTCTCATTGTACCCCAGTTTTCCCTACAAGGTATTTAATTAGAAAATACGTTAATTAGGAAAAGAGTGTAATTGGATATATTTTGACCTGGAAAAGACTATCGAGTATTTGAACCTCTAACTGAACCTCTTGAAAAGAGTATGTTTGATCACCCTAAAAATGACCGACACGCCAGCTTTTCTAAATGCCCGTTTTGGCATATTGCAATATCTACCTGTGATACAAAAATATATTTTTTTGTATTACATTGACTGTGCGACGATTCATTTATCTCGAACGAAGATTTTTTGGCGCTTGAGTTATTCTGCTTTTATGGCATTTTATTTGATGTTATGAAACCCAGTTTACTTTCGTATGAATATTCTCTGACAAAATACAACGAAACGAACAGAAACTTTTACTGGGTTCAATTCCAGATTAGGGTAGGGGAAGGGTCCCCACCCCCAGGCACTAATGGAAAACAAAGTTTTTTTTAAAAAACCTTTTCATTTTAATATATGATAAAAAAAATCCCTTTCGGTAGGCCTACAGGCTGAGGTAGATTTCGAAGTTTCGCTGGGAGCCGGGGCTCGCCCCCCAACTTCAGTGCTTTTGAGAGGATGCGCCTCCTTTATCTTAACCAAAATCTCCCTGCAGCACTACACCACCACGGAGTACATCTTCACCCTCCCACGGTTGGCTGCGCCCCCAAAGGGAAGATTTGCCCCATTTATTGTAACCTACTCTTGGTCATACACCTTCATTGAAAATTTCGTTTCTCTACCTTCAATGATTTGGAAATTGGGTTTTTGGGGCGGCCATTTTGAATCCAAGTTGACGACTTTTTGAAAGTTTTCTTATTTTGTCGTGACCTACTTGTGATAGTACAACTTCAAGTAAAATTTCATTTATCCAGCTCAAACGGTGTGCAAAATGGGATTTTGGGCGGTCATTTTGGATCCAAGATGGCGACTTTTCCCAAATGTTGTGATATTTCCCTAAGCTACTCGTCATAATGCACCTTTATGCCAAATTTCGTATCTCTAGCTCAAACGGTGTGGAAAATGGATTTTTAGGTCCGCCATTTTGGATCCAAGATGGTGTCTTTGAAGTCATTAGGTAACATTTTCATAATCAAAAAGTGATGTTGTACCTTTGTGCCAAATTTGATTTCAATAGCCCCAGCGGTTTAGGCTGTGTATTCTATACAACAATGGGTTCGGCGGCCATTTTGGATCCAAGATGGCGACCGATTTTGCTCATTAACGAACTTAACCGAGCTATTAAGCCTAGAAACAACATATAAAAATTTGGTTCAAATATCTTCAAAATTATGGCCGCTAGCGTGTTAATATATAAATATATAAATATACACTTTCATATCGTACCGATCTCAATAGGTATATTTTCTTCGAAATCTACCTAATAGTGAAACACAATAGTATACCACACTGTTTTACTACTTTATGCAGCCAGAAATTATGTACAAAGAGGTACAACACAGTTGAAATTGGATGTTAGGTAATGTTCGAATTCGAAACTGGGGAGTTAGTTTCCAGACAGTTTGTTTGTTTGCTTCTATCCACATGTATGAATACATACGTCACAATGGTAGTAGGGGTTGCTTGGATCAATTTCTTCACATTCACTGAATCCAATCTTCGTCGAATTCCTCTCCACAGATTAAGCACTTGGTTGCATCAACCATTGTCAAGCTCTTCCGCGTATCGAACAAGTTGCTCTTCAATCCCCACGAAAGTCTGTTGAAAACGTCCTAACTTGGGTCTAAGGCTGACTTCTGTTCGATTTCTTATCAATTTCATTCTATCATGCAGTGAATATCTGGAATACCAAACCTAGACGTTGCTTCTTTGATTCCTAATTTTCCACTAATTATCTGATCAAGCGCATTCTTCATAACCTCTTCGCCCCAGGAACCTCTGATTGTAGTTCGTGAAATCTTAACTGTAAATAATTTAAAACTATTTTACTATTTCTTCGTATGCTTATTTGATGTTATATAAATAATAATTAATTACATAGGCCACTATATTTTCAATGTAAGAACATTCAGCGCTGTCCGGGGCTCTGGGTCAAACGTGTGTCCGTGACTAGGTTCGACGTATGCAACCACAAACAGTGCTATAAGCTGTCCCCATAAGAATAAATTTAACGCTTGCAGCATACTTCAACACACAAGATATCCCTACCTTAATATTTAAGATAATAATAAAGTAAATTACTTACCAGTAAGTTCACTACGAACACTGACAGTTGTCCACCAAAACACAGTTGCACCCTCACGAAACACCACACTCCTACTTATTACAACGCTCCACTCGGACTGAAAACTAAATGCTTCTTACTATAACGTTTGTGCTGCCAGTCGATACTACCGATAAGAGAGAGCTTCTGTTATTTGTCGAGAATAGGTAGAACTACTTAGTGTACGCAGCTGAGTGCCGTCCGGGGCTTGGGACCCTTCCCCTAAGCATGGCCGTTGTATGTCACCTCTTTATTCAAATGAATCATTTTCAAGCTTTTTTAAAAATTAAAATTCGTAGATTAGATTACCTGCGGTTAGTTAGCGCAGTTTAAATTTCATTAGTTTAGCTACGAGTACGTTAGTTTGATAGTGCTTTATCTAAACAGGGTATTATTTTAAGACTTTTTACTGTCCCAGTAAATTTTACCATAGAAATTTGTTTGTAAAGTTAAAACTCTGAAATCTGATATGTAGTCTTGTATCTCAGATTTAAAAAAATCAAATCATTAATTTGATCTCATGTTGGACTCTGTATGTTCGTTGATATATCCGTTCTTTCTCTCTTTAGAAACATTGCTAAAGGAATAATTTTAATCTTAATTTACATTTTGGTGTTGTGTGCTAATTTCTGATGTAAGCTTGCTTCAAATTTGAATTACTAAAGAAAAACTAAAACATGCAATAAGTAACGTCAAAGTTTGTTCAATAGATCACAAAAGGTTATTCAGAAAACAGGAAATGAGTGTTTTCTTAAAATATACGTGAAAAAAAAAACATGATTTACTCCAATTGTAAATTAAAATAATCTCAAAAATACTTGTAATTTAAAAAAAAAAAACTGGTTGTAAAACCATGTTCTTTTTACCCACCCAAGAATACCAAAACAAATCATAGCACTAAAATATGTTATAAATAAAATTTATGGTAAAGCATTGTAAATTGGGTTTTAAAAGTTTTGCACACCTTATGCAAATCTCTTCTTTTTTTTCATTTCTTTTTTTTTCGTTTTCACCATTCTGTTTTACATAATAAAGAAAAAAAAAGAAGCTGCATTTGCGTCACTCTCTTTCCACTTCTCCTGTACTGTGAAGTAATTTGAATTACAAACGCTAGAAAATTCGTATTAACAAACCACGATTTACACTGCAAATGAGTTCATTTTTTTTATGCGTTTTCCCTCTAGGTTGTGTCTTGTGTGTGTATAAGCAAAATTATGCCAAAGGGGTTGTTTATTTAGCAAACTTTTAATAACGCTGAATTTTTATATATATTCAGAGTATGAGGACCAGAAATGTTTAGTTCTTTTTTTTTCTCTCTCAATGAAATGCATTCTGCAAAGCAGAGGCTAATAATGTTCATTTGCATCAGATGTAGAAAGATGGATTGTTTGTGCTGTCAAACGAAACATAGAAAAAAAAACATACTCGCCCGCTTCAACCTTCATTAACCTCCGATGTCCATAACATGTTTACAATTCCGTGAACAATGGGTGTGAAATGACAAATTAGGCATTATTATTGGATATGAATAACGGACAATCTATCTCCTATTTGAAATAATGTTAATTTTTGTCAATAATGAATCATTTCCGTATTTGTTTCTTTTTTCTTTTCTTTTTTGACAAGACACATGTCCTTGTTTGCTGCTTTAAATTGAATCAATGACACGAAATCCAAAATTTATCATTTTTAAATAACGACAAAAATCAATGCGGTGTTACCAACAGTGAACTATTAAAATTGGCTAGGCCAACTTCTGCTAAAATGCTATATTTCTAGACGGAAACGTTGTCACATTTATGGCTAGATCGGATGTAGAAAGTAGCTAAGATCCCATATAACTTTATTTTTTTTTTATGTTTGTGGTGGCTAAACGAGATTCTAAATTAACTAGATTTAGCCACAAAGTAACAAGTTTGGCACCACTGAATTTATGTTAAATGAGTAAGCGATTAACGAAAACTAAAAGGGGCATAACACAAGTGCTCTACGCCCGTGTTTCAGGTGAGTTAAATAAGTGACAAATGTTATCTGTGTTGGAGTTGTGCTGTTTTTCCTCCCAGTATGCATGCTAGGATATGGAGAAAAACTTAGTAAATACAAACAAGTGCTCGCGTTCACCAGAACTTGTGGCAATACAAAGAAATGTGATCAAATTAATAAGATCCATATACCAAACGAATCAGCAGCTTCGTATTAGCAAATTTCCTCTCAGGAGGCTACCACTCAACAAGAAGAGGACAATGATAAAGTACCCAGTTCCTGTGGTACAGTTGCTCATGTTGCTGACTTCGGATACGTAGTGGAGAAACATGCAAGCTTGAGTCGCGCTGGATACTCTCCTTACCTGATATTTTCCAAGTTTCTCCTCAGTTTCACCGGACGAATGCGGGTAATGATACCTCAATAAAGGTCTTTGCCGCTATCTTCATCCGTATACTCGTAAGAGACGAAATTCTTGTTCCGACATAAGACGGGCTTGGAGCATAATTGCTTGTTCGAGGCCATAACGGAAAATTTTGAAAAGATGAAAATGATAACTAATCCTTTGATCTCTAAACTACGATACCCAACCGTCACGGTCCTTGCGGTAATGACTTCGGATCGGCAATGAGTAGGTACGTGGGCTTGAAGCCCGCGGCTGACATCCTGATAGAATTTCCAGGGCTTCCTTCAGTTGGTCACCCGGTCTGACCCGAACATAGGTGACCCGGTCCGAAGCTTGACCCGAATGATCCGGTTTAGGAAATCTAGTTAGCTGGGAATTGCGTCGTCGTATTTTTCGTGGTCTGGGGTAACATCTCCTGTCCTGGTCAGCCCTGAAAGAAACACTGTTGAAACGCAAAGAAATAATTAAAAACTCTGTTTTGTCCTCCGGATTACCGGGTTTAAATCGGGTCACCGGGTCAGGTCGGGTACGAAGCCTACACTCGGTCCAAACTGTGCCCTCAGTTTCACCAGGCGAACGGCGGAACGATACCTTAAGTAAGACCCTGACTGGTATTTTCCTATTCTGTATATAACCCATCCTGGCCTGAGCTAAAGATGCCAAAAGGCCTTAAATACATTGAAATTCAATTTTAAGCTACCATGACTTACTTCACGAATGTTTGAATCGAGCTAATAAATAATATTTTTGAACTAAGTTGAAACATTTTTCTACTCAGTCACACCAGGCAAATGCCGGGATGGTACTTTCAGCTTAGGCCCCGACTTTTCCCCGTCCTTTTTCATCCCCTGTCCCGACCTGACCTTTAGATGCCTAAAGGCCATAAATGAAAATTCAAATTCAAATTGAAACAGTTTTCGTATTTGTAAAATTCTCTGAGAAAAGTTCGTTGAGATTAACAGCATTACAAGTCCAATATTTCTATTGTAATTACTTGGAATTCTTGGGATGATTGTAAGCATACTGAGGTACATATGAACATTAATTTAGATCAGTGGTTCTCAACTGCCAGTCCACGAAAATGCTGTACCGGTCTTAGGGCAATTAATATATTCAATTATTTAACACTTATTTTGTAGATTTCGAAAGTCCAAAATTTTTTCTAAAACAATTAGAATCTCAAAAAGTACTAGGACTCTTTCAAAGTGAAATAAACCTCTACGATAGTGACATCTTCCCGGAAAGTGAAAGACTTTTCCTATAGTTTGCCGGGCCGTGAGAATAAAGGTTGAAAAACACTGATTTAGATTGTTATAATAGTTTTTTTTAAAATGTATCAAACGAGTAGATTAGCAGCGCTGATGATACAGGCAAACTATGTACTTTTTAACCACTCACCAACGTTTTTGTGTACAAAAAACAGTTCTTTTTTTTTCTAAAACTTCCGTTTTTTAGAAAAGAGCATAAGCCTTCGTTTTTTTTAATTTTGGTTTTTTTTCTTCAAATCAGTAATTTGTAATATACTGCTAACGTTTCTTTAAGCAAGAATTACTTTTAAATAGGTAATTAAGAATAAATACAACGTAAATTAAACCCTAGACATTGTAAGTTACACATATATTTTTTGGCTTATTTGAGATATTCCGGGTTGCCGAGTTCTCAGTGTTGCCACCATTAAAAAAAAAATTTGTTTTACAAATTGTCTTCGGAATATTTCATCTTTGAATTCCACTCTTTGAATTTAGTGTCTAGTTAATCGTGTACCCTATTGTTGAATGAATGAAGTACAGTATGTATCATGCAGTTCAATGTTAATAAAACTGTAAGTGCAGTTAATTCAATAATATGTTTTTACTTTTACTGTACTATAGTGTTTGCTTCCCATTGAGTAGAAGGAAAGAGAGGTTCATAATACCCCGGATAGGTAAAAAGGCAGGTGTAACGGGTGTTGACTGTATAACACAAATTTAACATTATTGTACGCTGAAAATGTCAAACATTGTAAATGAAAAAATTGGAATTATATGGATAAGGTCAAAAGCAGTTTCACCTATAGTATTAAACACATTCATTGAAAGTCAACCTCTGTTTGAGGAATGTGAACTATTTTTAGGCCTATTGTCTTTTCAAACGACCGCAAACATATTTACTAAAAATTTACACTTTGAACTTTTGACATTTTCGCTCTTGATTAATACAAATGTCAGTCAGTGGTGCATACAAATATTTAAGTACAAAATATGTTATATAATGGGAAACTTTTAATTACTTTTCCTGAGACACCTTGCCCTTGAGAGGCAACTAGTATATTCCTCTTAAGAAGACATAAAAACGTTTCATGTTATTGGGTTAGGTTCTTAGAAATGTTTTTATTACAGTAAATAAATAATATTATCCTGGAAAGAATGTTAATATTGCTTACTCTGTTCTTCACTTCTCATCTCCATAGCTTTATAGATTTTTTTTTTTTTAGTAATTTCATTTTTCTCGCATTCTTTCTTTCTATACTTCGTTGTTTTGATCCTGGTTTAATTTTCCCAATCTTCTTACTTTCTTTTGTAATGTCTTCCTTTATTTATTATTTTTTCCTTTCTTTCTCTTTTAATCTTTTTATTCAAATTCCTCTTTTGTTTTTCATATCTTCCTTCTTTAAGTTAATCATATTTTCTTCATTTATTTGTATTTCTATTTTCTGTTCTATCTTTGTTTTTCCCTCTTCTTTTTTCCACACAGTTATCTTTTTCATTTTTCATGTATCTCTCTCTCATAAATTATTCACTTTGCTCTCCTTCTTTATTCTTTCTGTATTCTTTCATTACCCCATTATTTTATTCTTCTTTCATCTTTATTTCATAGTTTGTTCTTCTCTGATTCACGTTCATTTTGTTATTCTTTTCTTCTCTCTTTTCTCGTAATTCCTTTTTTTTTCTTTAATTCATACTTCTTTCGTTATTGTGTATTCACTCTTTTTAAATTCCTTTCTCGCTTTTATTTTTTAAATACATTATTTTCTTTCTCGCGTTCAATCACTCTTATTTTTCTTCTTTATTTTTTATAGTTGATTCATCTTTTATTTCATTCATTCTTCTCTCTTCTTTCACCTTATGTCATAATTGAAATATTCGTTCTTTCTTTCTTAGTTTTTCTTTCACTTCTTGCTATTAAACATTGTGTTTTTTATGTAAGGTACAGGGTCTAGGAACCAATATGGTCTATTCGCTTTATTTGTTATAATACGTGTTAAATCCGACAGATGGCGGTAATTGTGTGTGTGTGTGTGTAGAAGATGTCCCAGGTGATTACAATTAAAATGACTACTCACAATGGTCCACTGCGGACAGTAATGAAAGAAGGACATTAATACTTTGTAGATATGCTGATGAAACAATGCGAAAGCGATTTACACTGAGGAAGAAATAGTTCAAAGTTTCTCCACCAGACGAAAATGTGGCGCTGTACAAGCAATCAATAAAATGTACGGATAAGATTTACGGATCTACAAAATGTACGGATACATACGCACGAAAAAACAAACACGTGAGAGTTATGTAATATGAACAACTTTATTAGCACCATACACACACTTTTGTACAGTGCCACAATTTTGCCTGGTGGTGAAAATTGGCACTATTTTCTGTCCCAGTGTAAATCGCTTCCGCATTGTCGCATTAGCATATCTATAAAGTATCAGTGTCCTACGTTCATTACTGTCCGCAGTGGACCATTGTGAGTAGGGTCATTTTTAATTGTAACAACCACCTGGTATAATGTGTGTTTTAAACAGAAGTCTCGCCAGTGTTGTGGGCAACGTTGTATAGAGAGAACTATTTTCAAAGCTCTGGTAGGTCATATTAGGCCGTTAATATCTTAGTTAATAAATAAACAAACCATTTTGCCTTTCCTGATACTCAGTCGAAGCTGCTTTGGAGCGAGTGAGGAATTAACGTGAGACCAAGAAAAGTCTGTGATGACTAGTATAAACATTGAAATGTCAAAATTACCTTCTGAAATATGGAATAAAAATACCACAATGCCATTTTCGGTTAAAAACAAAAGACAATTCAACTGGGGGGGAAAACAGTTATGTCAAAATACTCTGTATCGTTTGAAGAAGTTGATCTTAAAACGAATCTATTAGTATTAGATAGATCTCTAAGATCTCTATTAGAGATCTCTATTAGATTAGATCTCTAGTTTTAGATAAACCCTTTACTTTTCGTTTTAGTTCGTTGTGTATACGAAATAGAAAATGTAGAAAAAAGGAATATGATTTTGAAAATCTGCAGATTAAGGAAAAATAGAAGGCATCCATGGCCGACGGAGCAAGAACTCCTTGACGTTGCAGAATCGTGAGTGCTCCCGAACTTTTAATGAATCGTACGGTTAACGCAAACATAATTTATCATGACATATGACGTGCACCCGATAAGACACGAGAGAGATGAAAATGTCGACAGCGGTTTTCTTCCTTCAACCCTTCTCTACTCACCCAACCCATCCACAAACAACACCCCTCTTTTCCCCCACTTTTCTTTTCGCTCCATAATATTGGCAAAGAGAACTACTTGTGTGATTAATTTCCTTGCCCTTCCTCTGAGCCTTATTTTCTTTATTTCTGCCCGTAGTTGTGGCCATGAACGTCATCGGCTTCACCTCCCAGCACAAGCGTGTTCCATCCTCAATGACTTGTTGAATTTCCGATGAACTTCGG
>JAGDQP010007326.1:57667-67899 GCA_022664845.1 Lepisma saccharinum | reverse complement strand
TCATATTCCTGAGGTCTTCCTTCTTAAATTTGGGAAGCTGGAGGAATCCTGTTGTGTACAACTATGGTAGAATATCTGGTAAAGCTAGAATAATGTAAGTTGCTCGCTTGTTGCTTTGGCTAATTGTGAAGTGATCCCAAGGTTGTGTGTATTGTGAGATCTTCGGTATAACATCTCTGATGAACTAGATCTATTTGCTTCAGCCACATGTAATTGGTGACTTTCAGTTCACTGTTACTTTTCTCTGCTAGTCCTATCTGGAACGTAACGGAAACACCATAGCTTTAACGTTATGACATAAGTTTAAACAAAAGTGCAAGTGAATATTACGGCAGACGCATTTGTTGAATAGACCGTTTCTCCCCAATTACTTTTCTTACCTCATTTGGTGAAGTTTTGGGAGATACAGGTTTTGTAGCACGTGATGATACGCAAATCTTTCCTGCATCCCTAATTTGCTTACGCACATTATCCTTACATGTAGCTGGATTATTAGGCTTCTTTTGGAATTACTACTATTTTTTTACACTCCATTGTGAAATCTCCAATCTTCCACCATCTTGATTATTGCTTGTACTCTTCTTTCCCCAAGGAAATAAACAAAGAGCCGAAAAAAAGGGCATTGGTAGTTACGTTATCGTCATGTATATACGACACCATCTTATAGATAGCGTACCATATACTTTTGTTTGAACAAAAAGTCAACTTTTGTTGAGGTTAGACTCTTCTTCGCCGCAGGTATTCAATTGCCACTTGAAGCTGAACTACCATAGAGTAAGACTAGCCAGAAGACATTTTTAAAATAACATACATGTTCTTAGTATAAAATATAGAATGTTACATTATTCCTTTTGGATACAGATTTGTTAGTTCAGATTATATTTACTCTGATTACGAAAATAAAAAGTCCTTAATAAATCACTTATATCAGTGTCTGTGTAGGTCAAGAACAATATTGGAATTTAAAAATCTAAACCCCTCACGGCCTACGGCATGTTACTGGGACAGGAGACGAATTATACTACGCTAACATCATGGCGAATCCCCCTCCTCAATTTCTAAGAGTACCAATTTATAAAATTGTGATTCTGAAATATGCTGCAATCGCACTTGGTAATAGTGCAAATGCTGATAAATACATACCCTTACTGTTTCAGATTGCATAGGGTAATTTGGGATATTATGGGCAGGAAGAAGAAAAATGGAATATTTCTAGCTTGTTTTGATAACAAACGTTACAGGAACGCATAATATATAGAATAGAATAGAATAGGATAGAATCGTCTTTATGATGTCTTACATACAGTTGTATCGAATATGCCCGCAAAAATATCTCAATGCTTGCTGAAGAAAGTTAAAAAATTAGCCTCATTTCAAATTCCCATATTTAACAACGTGTATGTGTAATCTGGGCAAGTATTGTCGATAAAATGAGTAATCATCTCGTAATAGTAACTAAGTTGTTATTTCCGAAAAACTAAATAATGCAAGATAAATTACTAAACACTAAACTCCTAACACGTAAGAGATATAAACTGACACCGAGAATATGTATCGTGTTACAGATTTCGAGAGACAAAATACCTGAGAAAAGGACCCGGAAAAAGGTCTATGAAACCCGGAAAAGGCACGACTTGGACCATAATTTATGTGAAAAGATTTTAAATTTCTCTGTTCGCCTACAAATATTTTATTTCAATTGCTGTGTTCAGCGAATTCTCAAACCTAACAGTCGGATACTTTGATACTTTTTAACATAGCTGCTCCCTGGTGACGAAAATGGAAACTTATTGCAACTCGCTTATTTTAATGCATTGGACATAAAGAAATAACATTTAACTATTTAATTATAAAACGGCGTCCAGTTTTGAATTTATTTTAAGGCGTTTAGGCAACTTTGGGTCAGGCCGTATGGATGATGATGGGATGAATTGGTAGAATGAAGAAAGTGGGAGGAAACGGGAGAACCCCGAGAAAACCCACGATCACGGTGTTTGTCCACCACAAAGCCCATATGGCATGAGCAGGGATCGATCCGACGACCCCTAACACCAGAGGTGAGTGCTCTACCAACTGAGCCACCGTGAATTATAAAACGGGTATATCCTATTTGAAGAAAAGCAATAATCACAAAGGCATAAGAGATTTATTAATTTATAAATTGAGAAAAACATTGTTTTTAATTATTTTTAAATTTTAAATCAAAGGGAATAACTGTTATTTTTCATTGTAGTAGTAGTAGTAGTTGAAGAAGAACAATGAGGAGGTGGAAAGGAGAAAAAGTAGCAAAGTTTTAGAACACATCTTAAAAAGCAGAAAATTTACTAACATTACGCTACGGGGGATATCCTAGTATTCTTTGAAATTTTCGTAGTCGAATTCAAAATACTATGTGTATGAACAGGGCGAGTGTACTTGTGAGTGTGAAAGATGGAGTGTAGACGTATGCATCTATGGCTGACTTCAGTGTTCGATTTGCCGTGGGGGATGTCGGGGATTTTTTACTGGTGCGTGAGAATTCATCTCCGGTTGTTGATTCCGAATATCATCCCAACCAGGAATAAAATCTTTGTATTTGTACCCAAGCAGGCCCTACTATTGTTAGTATCCCTCCTTCGTAATTTATCACAAATCGAACACTGGCTGACTTCCGATTGAATATATTATCAGTTCTATAATTTAAAGAATCTTTTGTTTCACCTCTTTAGATCACACGTGTTATACGTCCATTTTTATCTAGCAATTGCAGTGGGTGCTTCAGGAGCATATCGTACTTCTAATATTTGTGAAGGAACTAAGGGATAATTTTATCTAATCGCAAAGTTTCATATTTTTAAAAAAACATAATTCTCTTAATTTTAATGGAAATTCTAATCTTCAAATTGCTTTTCTGTAAAATATGGAAAAAAAATGGACATGTAACAAGTGTGCTCTAAAGACGCTTCTTATTACTTTCAAGTATGCAAGTTTTTACTTATATGTGAAAATTTGAACACTTTTATTCTGTAGTAAATATATGTCCAATTGAAACAGATGATCTTAAAATTTTTTTCAGTTCCCCGTTTGACTGTTTTAGTATAATAATCTCAATAGCTTTATTATTACTTACTTACTCTATGGCTTACGCAACTCGCAAGTTCATCGCCGCAGTAACAAATGTTCTCCATAGGATTCTGTCCTGAGCAAGATCTAGCTAGTGTTCATCACAAACGCCTACTTCTCGAAGATCGCTCCTAACATTATCCTCCCAACGTCGTCTCGGTCTTCCTAAGGGTCTCTTTATCTCCGGTTTGCCGACCACGATGAAATATAATTTTCGTTTCTCTCCCATCCGAGCTACATCGCCTGCTCATCTTAGTCGTCGCGAGGTAACTTTATTATTATTATTACTATAATTTGTAATCAAACAAGAACGGAATTATTCAGAGTCTCTTCTTGGATGTTTGCGACAACGAACTAAGCAACCACTTGTTCAATTCGTCGTCTACACATATACACAATCATGCACCAGCCAGAACTCGAACTCTGAACATTCGTAATCTGGCCTAACGCTTTAGAGCACATGGCCACCGCGTTCTTAATTTTTTTCCTTCAAGGATTTACACAAATTCGGTATTAGAATAAAAAAATCGGGACGGGCGTAAGCCATAGCGCTGTTACCGCTCATATAATTCGTTTACCTTATCTTAGAATAAAAACAAATCAAGAGCAAAAACAAAACTACGTAGAAAAGTTCCGCTTGTTAAATAATATCCTCTAGAAGTCTAGAATTTTAAAGATAATTCATAGACATTTAAGATCTAATTCATATAAAATATAAGTAATTATCATTCCAACTACACATATGGATAGATATTAGGATCGCTAGAGAGATAATCACCCAACAATACAGAATCTAATTTCAGAAAAGATGGGTCAAAAGTTTTGTTGAATAGGAAGCGTCCGTGATGATAGCGATAAACATAGCTAATTAATCACAGACTGATATTCGCAAGTTCTGAAACCGCTGCAGCTATTAATTTCCCTCCATTTGAGTCGAGAAAAGGAGAGAGAGAGAGAATGAGTTATCGCAGAGAGGATTTACCTCCTTTTTTGCTTGTGTTTCCTTTATTCTTCATTATCTCCTTTTGTTACTTTCTCGAAAGTTTTCTTAGAGTCGTATGTTTCTGTTATGAAGCCATTCTCTTTGGGTAATTTGCAAGTCGCCAGTGCTACAAAGTTTGAACTCGTTTTTTCTTTTTCTTTTGTTTTTTTTACTCAGTTACAACTAAGATTCAATTCAGTGTTGCCACCCGAAGAAAAATATATCGAAGGAAAAAATGAGATTTACATTGTGTATGTTCGAAGTTTAAAATATATTTTTAGCTATCTAATGGTTTTAAACAACTCTATCTTCATGGTATTGCTTGCATTTATTATTTTCCTAAACCCGACAATCATAACTTAATTTGTGACTTTTGGCCTAATGACTCACATAGCTTGTCAGGATGGGAACAACTATTAACCTAACATTTAACAAAAGAACTTACTAGTAACATAGTTTTGAAACAGGCCCTAATATTACCGTTATTTCGAAGAACGGAATCTACTATTAACGAACCCAATATGATTGAACCAATCGTCGAGTGGGGATGAGAAAAATTATCGGTAATTGAGGCAGTCACTCCCGTCAAATTCATTACTTCCCGAAGTGTTTGCGAACGCAATTTCTGCACGAAACATTTTACCGTAATTTACCGTAAAATCCAAAACAATGACCAGTAGATTATAAAACGTTATCAAGTTGTAGAACACATACGTTTCTCAACTATATTGAGACAAGTTTTTTGAGAATATATTTTCTGAGAAAATGCCGTCTCAATAAGTCGGATTTTTTTTTTACAGGAAACATTTAGCAATAAAATCTAAACCACTGACTCGTCGATAATAAAACTTGCGTAACTCTTAGAACATACAAGTGTCTCAACTATACTGAAAAATCATTTTTCTTGAAAATGTATTTTCTAAGAAAATGGCGTTCAAATATGACGAACTTTTCTAAAACAACTAACCTTCAGTTGCTGTTACAGTGGAAGTAACAGTCAAACCTTTTCAAGGTTTTTGTTTTAAAGTGGTCAGTGATTATGAAGGCAATAGTGATAACCCGGTTTTGAATACTGGCCCGGCCAGGAGAAGTCTGACAGCCCTCTATCACTGAGAGTCAATTCCATCATCGCAATTGTGTAGGCTAGAAACAGGTGATTGTGCTAGTGTTTGTAATAGAAGTGTTCTCAGTGACCCCGCTAAAACTAAACCTGTAAACTAATCAAGAAAAAGTTCAAGGTTGCTGAGCGCTCAACTTCCTGTAATGGAAGAAAATAACCAAGAAATGTGGACTATCAGGCACTTGATTTTTATCTTGAAACAACAACAACAAACAAACAAAAAAAAAGACAAAATCAAAGCAAGTGTCATTGAAGGAAGTGATTTTCTCTAGATGTTCTTTCACAAAATATCAATGGTGTAAGGGCCAAAATAAAAGATATACATATATTGTAATGTTCTATCAAGCAATGACAATGTAGTAGCATTAGTGAAAACATGATTGTCAGATTCTCATTATGACTCTGAACTCTTTCCCGATCGTTATGTGATATCCAGGAAAGATACGAATACAGAAGTGCGTGAGAAATGTTGGGGAGGGGGTAATTCTAGCAATACAAAGAAAACACAAATGTTGTCAAGTGGACAGCATAGATTATGGTCTTAATTGCGTTCTCTTTAAGTTTGTAACTAGTGTATTATCTATGTATATGTGCGTTGTTTACCTTGAACTTAATTCACCGCTTGAGCGCTACGAATAATTTTTTCATCTATCTTGAAAACAGCTGTCAACAGGGTAGTATAGTTTGTCTTCTGGGAGACTTTAACTTGCCCGTGATTGCTGGTTCAAACTTAGGCATTACAAATGCCTCAGTTGAATGTAAAGATTTAATACACTTTTATGTTATACTTTGAGTTAGAGTCACATAACCATATAACGACCGTACTTTAGATTTATTTTCAACTAATGTTACAAGTGTCTCAAGTTGAACATGAAACTTCCTCTATTGTGAAAGAAGGTCCACATCACCCTGCGCCAATTATTACAATAACTTACACCAAGCCTTCAAAAACAAAATTAAAAAAAAAAACAATACTAGAAGCTATAATTTCAGGCAAACCAATTTTTAATTACTGTATAGAGAACTAACTATAGTTGACTGGAAATGTTTAGGAAATTTCCATAATTTTATTGAAGCTCATACTAGGTTCTATCAAATGCTTTATGATTCTCTGATAATGTGTTCCAGTAAAGAAAATGACCAATTCATGCTGTTTTTTCAAGAGAAATAGTTACCAACATTAGACGTAAATCATATCATTTTAAGATAAGGAGAAAAGCAATTGGTAACTCTCATTATCATTATAGAGAATTTGTTCAATTACGAAAACAAGTAAAAAAGGACATATATTTTGTTTACCAGAAGTTCTTAACAGGTAGTGAAAATACCATTCTAAATGATTCAAGTAACTCTTTGGAATTTATCAAGAAGAAAACATGACATCTTTCATCTGCAAGTATGACATACAATAGACCAATAATCTACGATAATGATGAGATTGTCAATTGTTTTGAAAGCGACTTTCAATTAATATATTAAAGAAGTATTGTCAACTTATTTGCAAGCCACTTTCAACGAACATATCAAAAAGTACTGCAAACTACGAAATAAAATATGTAGACAACAGATGCGATTCAATAGATTCATTCGAACTGTCGAATGTAACTTTAATAGAAAAAGAAGATGCAATAAAGAAACTGAAGCGAAAAAAGTTATTCGGACCAAACCCTACGGCGTGGAAGGTTGCGGAAGGGTTTTATGCCATCTATACTGGATTGGAAGTAGCTCTTTGCTAGTATTATATTTCCAAGTTTCATTGCCAGTTAATCGCAGTATGTATGGCCATCACATAGATGCTGTATAAATGACGTTAGTTCCTTGTTAAAGGTGATGATAACCGGCATAGAGTTCTTCTTACCCTTTATTAGAATTTAAGCATCAAAGGGCATGACTATTAGTTTACAATTTCGTGAGCAAGTTCTTGTAATTTATACAGAGTACGTCCAAGTCCAATACGTAAGCCACACGCTGCACCTCATTGTACCAATTCTAAGATTTTAATATAAAGTTTCGTGATATTGACACAATCTTCAAAATGGTTGTTTAAATTCTGTAGCATTTATACAAATTTCTGATACTCAGTTAGAGAAATTAGGGTCACTTTTTCATGTATTCTGTCCTGTGGTATACTGCAAATTTCATGCGTGTACCAAATTTTGCCATAGATTAGAAATGTGTAATGTGGAGATTTAGTTTTATATAAAGAAACAAATGGAACCCAAGTTGAAATTGGTTTTACATATAAAAATTATTTTGCATAAATATGTTTTAATTCTGAAAAAGTACTTGCTTGTCCATTTCTTATATTCTTATAAAAACGTGGATAGTTTAGAAGACATTCGTATTCGTCATGCAGCCACAGACCCGATGTCCCAGCCCGAAGCAGAAAAAACACTTGATTGGTGAGTATCCGTTCTGTGGTGGAACTACGTACCAAAAGAAATAGTATTCCTAATAAAATGAAAACTCTTCTTTAAAACATACAGCATAAAGCACAAAAATATTTTACTGCTGCTTTCTGCACATTCTATGTGTACAATATAGTTCTAGCATCATATGTGCATTCAGAACTATCTCACTAGAGATAAATTAAGACTTTCAGTATTGCTTGTTTCTGCTTTTTTATTTATTTAACTTCGACCACAATCAACATACGTGTTTTGGTACACAGTGCAACTTTCGTGTCACATGAAATACATTTGATCCAGTCGGACTTAGACTACATAGAGTACATTTCCAAACCTTGGACAATCTGGACAAATCTAGATTACGATCTTTATTTGTAAGATCTGGACGATCTTGTATTTCAGAATTAGTTGCTCCTTATTGAAACTCTTGGTAACTAAAGTTTACAATTGTGCCTGCGACCTATGAAACTTGACAATGAATTTCAATTTATTTGTGGTATCTATGGCTCAGGCGGGGGTATAGGGAAGGGAAAGGATGCAATTAGGAGTCGGCCGGAGCCAAAGTCAAAAGTACAATTTGCTCGGTGTAACTAAAGCAGAAACTCTGGAAGAATCTCAGTCAGGACGGTCAGCCGCTGGTTTCGAATACATAAGTTCCCGAATGCGAAACAAATGCTTCACCAACTGAACTATAGTTGTTTGGTTGCTCAGTCTCACGCAGCAACTCCCCGTATACATGTAGAACAAACTTACAGTGAACATTATTATCATTGTATGATAGTACATCTTAGATAAAATAACACAGCACTTTAACCTAGGCTAATCCTGAGATATCTCTCCAATAAACGCTGCTCAGCTATGTTTTTATGTCAGAGTTTCACCATGTACTAAGCGATTTATCTATGGTTCGTAGGTCTAAACTCAGTACGAAGCCTTCAGTGTCGTGGAAGGAAGTATCACTTACCTCATACTGTAACTGTTCACTTTTTTTAAGGGATAATAGGCGAGCTACTCCAGTGGTTGCCTGCTTATGCCCTAATAGGAGTGAGTAAAAACTCCCTAGGACTCTTGTGCCATAATTTCATTTTCTTTAAAATGGATTGTACCCCACCTCTCGGATTGTACCCCAAACTAATCATTGTACTCCACTTCTCGGATATCATTATATATTAAAGACTAATTATATGTAATACAAAAATATATTTAGAATTACATTGAGTATATTAGATTAATCAACTTACAACATTTAAAGATTAAGATTTGATTTTGAAAACTTTTCGTGTCAAGTTCTAAGATCTTCGTGCTCTTATCTATGTTGCGTATTAGTAACTTCATGTTCTAGGCTCTTGTTTGCATAATATAAAGAAAAAGAAAACAACAATTCACACGGAAACAGAGCGGCTGTAACTAAGTAGCATTAGCTTCGCATTCTATCGGTCCTGGGTTCGATGTCAGAGGCTGACCATCCTGACTAAGATATTTCCAGGGGATTTTCTCAGTCACATTAGACCAATGTCGGAATGGTACCTTCATCTTAGGTTCTGTCTTCCCCATATAACTTGTAAATTAATAATAAAATTTAATTTAAAACATAGTCTAAAGTGAACGTCTAAAGTGAAAGTAAACTTTGGACACAGCCCATCCAAAGAAAATGATTTGTCGTAATACGCATTTTAAAGTCTAACTTTCCAATTTACTCTCATATATTAAAGATTCTAAGAACTTCTATAGCTTGGGAATTATTTGCGGTTTTAGATTGAAAATGTCCTACCGGTTAGTCGTCATTGTTAATAGAGCAACAGTAGAGAAACAGTCATTGTTAGTAGACTTTACTTGTTAGTAGAGCAAACTCATTTCTTTAAAATACCGGGATGGTACTTGAAAGTAGGCCCTTCCAATATCCGTCCTCCTCATCTTCTCCTGATCTGAGCTTTAGATACCTTAAGGTCATAAATAAATTCAACAAAACATAAATGAAACGAAAAAAAAAGAAACAAATAGAAACAAAACAAAATCTATTTTGTGACGGTGAGACCACAAATCCTCACAACTGAATACATTAGTATAATACATTAACATTCCTATCTTTTAGTCTTTACATTGCTAAAAGATAAAAATATAATCCTATGAATGATGTGAACAATCACATAAAACAAAGAATGATCATTTAAAGTATTCGAAATGATGAAATCAGTCAATCAATATAAAATTTTAGCTCCTTTTATTAACTGTAGGTTGGAAACCCTGCTTTAGTCTAGATTCATTAGCTGAACACGGGAAGAACTGTTAAAAAGAAAAGATGAGAGGAATGAGTTCGGAACCCGATTAGCAGTCGAGGAATTGGGAGAGAAACTCTTCTTCCTTAAACACCTCGAGTTCAATCCGCCAGACGGCAGTTTCATTAAGACCACAAAGATATAATTAGTTCCCTCCTCTTTCCCTAATTCCATATGCAAATAAAATACAAAATCGAGCTGCAGAGAGGAAGGACTCTCTCTTTGGTAAAGTTGTCCCTGAGTGTCTTTGTTCCATGCTTTGTTTTGTTCTTCATTGTATTCCCTCGCCTTTCTCTCTCTCTCTCTCTCTCTCTCTCTCTCTCTCTCTCTCTCTCTCTCTCTCT